>PVKM010047282.1:0-11490 GCA_004027735.1 Carollia perspicillata
GTAATATTCCATTGTATATATGTACCATATCTTCTTTATCCATTCCTCTATCAATGAACACTTCCATATTTTGTTTGTTTGTTTTTTAAGACTTTATTTTATTTTTAGAGAGAGGGGAAGGGAAGGAGAAAGAGAGGAAGGGAAACATCAATGTGTGGTTGCCTCTCGTGCACCCCCACCTGGGGACATGATCCGCAACCCAGGCATGTGCCCTGCCTGGGAATCGAACCAGAGACCCTTAAGAACTCATAAAACTTAACACCAAAAAAACAAACAATGTGATTAAACAATGGGCAGAGGACCTGAATAGATATTTCTCCAAAGAGTATATACAGATGGCCAATCGACATATGAAAAAAAATACTCAATGTCAGTAATCATCAGAGAAATGCAATTTAAAACCACAGTGAGAAATCACATCCTACCTGTCAGGGCGGCAATCGTCAGTAAATCCACAAACAAGTGTTGCAGAGGATGTGGAGAAAAGGGAACCCTTGTGTACTGTTGGTGGGAATGCAGACTGGTGCAGCTACTGTGGAAAACAGTATGGAGGCTCCTCCAAAAATTAAAAATAGGACTATCATATGACCCACCAAGCCTACTTCTGAACATTTACCCAAAGAAGTGCCATTGCTACTTGAATGTGTCATTGTACTATTTGTATCTTACTTTTCAGTAGTCCAGAGATAATTAAACCTGAAAACACTGCAGAATAGGTACACTTTAGGCAATGTATGAATATGAGTTTTTAACTCTGATGTAAATGAACTCTCTGGTGATTTAACAATAGCTACCTCTTGCTTCAAGCAGAAGCTGATCAGTGCTAGCCTTTACAGCGTTTGTGGGGCCCCACTCTATCTGGAGTCCAGTGTGCCATAGCTCTGGCTCCCATCATGCCCATTAGCCTGTAAAACCGATTTGTTTTTAATGGTTGTGCAGGCATTTGGTCTGTGGCCAACTGTGTGATTGAGCAAGGGAGCCCTGTTTTCAGTACTGCTCTGTGAGTAAGCTCTGAGACCATTCAAGGACTGGTGTGTGTGGATTAGTCATTCCCGGGGACACTTACGGTTCTTTTACAGCTTGGTCCATGCTACATCTTAGAAGGCATTCTTTAAAAAGGGAGGACTTTTCTACTTTTATTATTTATCTTAGTTGAAGAATTTCTTATTTTGCTGTTTAAAAGTTAATTTTTACTTTTTATTGTGACAATTTTGAGAGCAGTTGAAGATCACAGGAAAACTGACGGGAAATGGAGGGGAAGGTACAAAGATTTCCCATATATGCCAGCCCCCACCCAGCTTTGCTCCTGAGCCGGCCCTGGCTAACCATAGTTGTCTAAAGTATGATTAGCCATTTGCTCTTTGCTTGGCTCTTCCAGCTTTTGGAATTTTGGGGTGTTGACTAACCCCTGCTCAGTAACTCTTCCAGCAAGAATAATGGATTTCCACGATGCCTTTTATTTATTTATTTTTTTAATTAAAGTATAGCCGGCCTACAATAGTATACTAGTTTCAAGTGTACAACATAGTAATTTGACATTGATATACCTGATGAGGTGATCACCCCACTAAGGCTAAGGGCCGTCTGTCACCATGCCAAGTGATTACAGTATTGTTGACTCTACTCCCTGTGCTATACACTACGTCTCCATGGCTTATTTTGGAGCTGCAAGTTTGTACTTCTTCATCCTTTTCACCCATCCTCCCACTCCTTCCCCTCTGGCAATCATGAGTTTGTTCCCCGTTTCTATGAGTCTGGTTTTGTTTTGTTTTGTTTGTCCATTTGTTTTATATTATTAGATTCCATGTGAAAGTGAAATCGCATGGTATTTGCTTTCCTCTGACTTATTTCACTTAGCACAATATCTTCTACGTCCATGTCACAAATGGCGACATTTCTGTCTTTTTTGTTGCTGAGTAATATTCCATTGTGTGCAGTGTGTATACCACATCTTCTTAATCCATTCATCTGTTGATGGACGACTACATTTCCCCCACAGCCTGGGTATTGTAAATAAAGCTGCATACAAAGCTGTAAATAAAGCTGCAATGAACACAAGAGTGCATATATCTTTTCGAGTGAGTGTTTTTGATTTCTTCAGCTAACACATGCCTTTTAAACAGAATGTGTCTCTTTAAGGCACGTTGTACATTTCTGTCTGAGTTTATTGAAGACACACAAATTAAATCTGTATTTCTGTCGAAGGAGTTCAGATGTGGGAAAGAGGCTCTTGAACCAAGAAGGAAAGGAAGAACCAGGGGTGATGTCCAAGACAGAGAGACTTAGGGCTACTCTTACGATGTTCAAAGTGAGCTTCCAGTGCTAAGAAGGCTCCCAGTTCTGAATAAGGAGTTAATAGTTGTCTGTTCAAGATGGAATGTTATTTCTGGGGCTTCATTGGAAATCCATTAGACTTGATGATCTTCAGTCTTCTGTAGTCTAACATTTCATGAACTTTTATAAACATTGTTTATAAATCCTAAACGAAGAGAAAAAGGGCTCTCTGGTTTAGATTTATGTTCTGTCTAATATGCACCTTTAAAGTTTGAGTTCCTATTGCACTTCTGATTGTTTTTAAGTAATGAAATCTATTATACATACAAAAGAGCGTATCCCATTTTATGTACCATCAAAGATTAATAAGGTAAACACCCCCACACCTACCACCCAGCTGAAGAGCTAGAGGATTACCAGTGTCTCTGCAGCTGTCTCTGTTACTGTGCACTCACAGCCTGCTTTAGGTTGGATTTGTGCACCGTGGTGTTCTATCTGTGAGCACCAATGTCAGTGAGCGCCAAGTGAGAGAGGCTCAGCCGTTTTCATCTCGTGTCCACACTCATTTTAGATTTCCAATCTGTCAAATATTGGACTTAAGAATAGTTCAGTTTTCCACTTAGAAATTCATCTTTAACAAACTAATTATCCTGCTTAAAACTAATAGCATCATTTGTGAGCTGAATTTTCCTGTTCACATGATGATCACAGCAGTGGGAGCTTCCCTGAGCACAGGAGTGTCTGTCACTGGAGCTTCCACTATGGAGAAGGCGAGGTGCCTGTAAGCTAGAAATCCACCCAGGCTCTGGAGAAAGTGACAGATCAGCAGAGCAGAACTAATGGAAACTATCTTTAAATCATCAATGTTAAATCCAGATAAGGTGGCAATATCTCCTAGGTGCATGATGGAGGTGTTTCTGATGTGGGTTTTTTTTCTTCTTGTTGCCATCTACAATTCCAAAGAGCCAAGAGTGTATGCATACATTTAAAAAGTATGTGCTTTGGTGAAAATCAGAGTTTTAAAGAAGCGAAAGTGAAGGATGTTGAGTTGCCACTAAATCGCATCATTTAAAAATGGGTAGAGAACCTCACAGGGATGCAGACACCTGCTGTGACAATCCCAGGAGGCCCGTGGCATGCCCTTCCTGCTGCAAGTTTGGGCTCATGGCCAGAGGTACTGGATCTCTTTTAGTAATGACCAGCTCTGACACCACGTGCTTACCGTGTGCCAGGCATTGTGGTAAGCACTTAGTTTACATGCATCATCTCACAATCACTCCATCGAATGGGTACTACTATAAATAAGGAAACTGAGGCCCACGGAAGCTCTGGCACCTGCCAGGGTTGCATTACTTTAATCAGCATCTGGGCTAGAGTCTTGTAGAGAGAGCATTGCCCAGTGGTGAAGAGGATGAGCTCGGAGGCAGACCATTTGGGTTCATATTACACTCAGTTATTTACTAGCTCTGTGGTCTTGGGCAAGTTTACTTAACCTCTGTGTGCCTGTTTCCTCATCCGTAAAACATAGATAATGGCATTTCCTTCCTCTCTGGGTAGTGCTTAGGATTAAAAAGTAATGACTGTAAAATACTTGGTCCAGCGCCTGGCATATAATAAATGCTTAGGAAAGTCTAGCTAATTGCTGGAAAGAGACATGAGTGCTGAGCATTGCTCCACGTCGGGAACTACTTACATATTTTAATATTTTAGAAAATAATTCACTTTTTATAAAAGCAGTAATTTGTGTTATAAAGCAGTTAGAAAATATATAGAAATAAAACAGGAAAAACTTTATCCTGTTCTCCAGAAATAATTTTTATTATTATTTTGTTTTGTTTTCTTCTGTGCTGTTTTTAGTATTGTGATCATCATCAGTTGTGCATCCTTTTGCACTTAAATTGATAATGTAATGATCGTGTGAGTATTACCATTATAAAATCTTCATAAATATCATTTAATGGCTCTAATAATTTCTGCCTTGCTCCATTGTTTGGTATTTGACTATTATGATTAATGTTTTCATAAACATCTTTGGGAATAAACTGTATTTTCTTACACTAGATTGGGACATTGAGCACACACACATGTATACCTTTACAAAAGTATTTTACAGAACCGTCACTTTCCATTGTGACTGACTTTTAAAGGAATCCATGTCCTTTCAACAACCTTGTTAAATAGTTAAGAGCAAATTACCCTCATTCCTCTGACTACTCTGGTGGAGAAGGACTCGTGCTTAACCTCGAATAAGACAATAATGAACTCATTTCAATAGTTATTTATTAGGTGCCCATGTTTACCCTTAGGCCTGTTCTAAGGAGGGTGAGGAAGTTGTAAAAAGAAGTCTGAGGATCAGTACACCTTTTCAGGAAGTATGAAGCCTGTCTTTTCTGAGCTCAGACCTCTTCATTCTGGTCTGAGCGTGCATGGGTGCACATACATGTGTCCATGTGTGCATGCACATGTCTGTGTGTGTGTGTTCGTGAACGTTTTTGCTGCTTCCATGCCACGGGCTCACTTCATTGGTGTCCAACAGTGAGAGTTCAAGATTGGAGAGGACCTTTCCATCCCGGTTGGCCATCACAGATTCGTGTGACATTCCTGTTTACGAGCTGTTTGCAAAATGTTGCCTGGTGCTGCTTAATCTGTGGCATGTGCCTGCTCCTAATGCGTCCCTTTGTGGGAGGAAGAGCTGAGCCAGAGCAGGGTGTGTGCCCTGCTCAGTCAGGCCAGGCGTGAGGCTGCTTCTCTGAGGCAGGCACAGTAACCTCAAAAGATGAAGGGCACAGGCCCCGTTTGGTCTCCGTGTTCCAGAAATCATCACTAGACTGTCAGCATTCACTCGGCGCATTTCTTTGGAGTTTTCTGTGAAATGTTTTTTCATAATGTCTGTTATTAAGGTTTACTTTTCAAAGTCCAGAAGACTTAGTGACTCAAAAAGTTCTTAATTCAGCAAGCTGCATGGCCTTTGGCACCATATCCCCCACCCAGTTCAGTCCTTTAGTTTGGTGGCTGAAGGGAATCTGTGGCTTGGCCATTTTTCTCACTGTTGCAATGCTGTGGAAAGTGTGTGGGTGGTCAGCACACCTTCACTTATTTTCCAGCACTGTCTTCGCTCTCCAAGAAAACAAAGGACCCAAGTCTACTTGAAAGGAAGCTCCTCTCTGGGCTGTGGAATCCTGCCTGCCTGGTGAGGAGGCAGAGGTGGGCCGGGGAGGACCAGGTGTAGCCAGGCCAGTGGAGATTCCACAAGAAATGTGGGCAGCCTCCAGAAGCTGGAAAAGGCACAGAACGAGATTCTCCCCTAGAGCCCCCTGAAGGAATGCGGCCCTCCTGACACCTTGATTGTAGCCCAGGGACACCCATTTTGGACTCCGATCGCCAGAGCTATAAAATTATGCGTGTGTCGTTTTAAACCACCAAGTTTATGATAATTGGTTACAGCAGCCTACAGGAAACTAATAAATACAGTTGCAATATGGTCACCAAAGGTAGGCTCTCTCTGCTCCTGCTGGTGCACCCATAGAGAATAATGTGCTTTTTGGCATCCGCATGCGTCTGTGGAGGGCTAATTTATGCATCTGGAGAGGAAGATAAATGTAAAAGGACAGGTTTGAAAGAAGTGGCTGTCCTTAATTAGTACCTCATCACAGGTCTTCTTGGCCACACTGTACTTTATGTCTCTACCACATGGTTATTTAACTGAAGATGATCAAAGACAGTGAAGTTACTTAAGTCCTTCCTGAGTCAGAGTGACAGCAAAGGTGAGCAAAATCATTCAGAATATCTTGTTGGGGTGTGTAAACTTGCTCGCAGGAGTCGAAGGCATTATTTAGTTTTTGAAATGAAAGTAAAATCATCTCTGTGTGATTGTCTTTTCCCACTAAGGAACTTACTTGCTTTCTGAAAAATGAGAGCCTGTCCCAACCTTTGGAAGGGCCCCCTCCATCGGGACTGCTGCCTTGGAGTGGGAGTGTCTCCGACTTGACTGTATGTGCCGTGTTTCTCACTTTCAACTAGTTAGTGAATTGCTTTCGTCTTGTGATCTTTCTGCAGCCTGGTTTCCGTTTTTAACTGGAAGCATGACCTGTCTCTTCCAGAACTAGATCACTTCCATTTTGTTCTGAATATGTAATAAGAATTTCAAAAGGAAACGAGGCTTTGTAGCATTTTCTCTTCCAAACAAGCTAGGGCGCATTTCTTCAAATTAGTCCAAAACGGAAATGTGGCTGAATCAGCATCTTCCTTTGAAACGACGAGAATGTGTTTCTGCAAAACTATAAACTGAACTTTACAATGTAAAGAAAGAACAAAGTCATCTATAGAAAAGCCAGTCCAGGCCCCAGAGCTCACAGAGTGCCCATTATAGTCATTCCAGAGAAGCGTTTCTTTACCGGAGAACTTACCCGCCAGCTCGGCCTGGCACTGCAACAGGCTGACACCAGCTCTTACCATTCTCTCTACTACGTGTCTGAAAGTATTTATTTTATAGCACATTTTTTCTAATCTTTGGCTCTGTGTTTCTACAGCTGGATGTTGCTTACAGCTAAATGTTTTCTGTGATCCAGTTAATTTCTGAAGCTTTCTATTTATTTGAGCCACATTGTCCATAACACTTAGTCACTGTTGATAATGCCTTAACTAATATGGAAGTCCATTCTGGTTTTTCAGAGAAGTCAGGCAGTTCAGTTCTCCTGTGAAAGAGCTGATAGTCAGGGATATAATAGTTTGACTCTGATACAATCTCACAATAGCTCAGCTCTAGTGCAATTTTGAGGGGTGAGTGTGGAAAAAAATAAGCTATGACAAGCACTTGTCACCTGATGGAAAAGGAGAAAGTTTGGGCATATTCTTTTCCTCTGTCTCTCCCCCTCTGTCTCTCCCTCCCCAAACACACACACACACACACACACACACACACACACACCTCCCTCTCTTTCTCACTCACTCAACAACAGATATGCCTCAAACTATAGAATTAAATAAGAATCTGTTAGGGCCCGTGATAGGTTTGAATTTTTTCTAATGTTTCACCTAATAATAATGATTAAAAACCAGGATGATGATAATTACAATGTATAGCACATTTAATTGGTGCATGAAAACTCTTATTAATTGTGATGACTCAAGTCTATGTATGATAATGACTTAGAAGTATAGTGTACTTCAGTTTATAAAAGAAAGCCTCTGAATCTAGGCTGGGCATAGGGGTCTTAAAGAAAAAAACTAAAAAATTCAAAGAAGAATTAATGAAGAAGAGTTAATAATGTCGTAGCTTGCTTCCCTTTTTATCCATAGAGCCCCATTTATTAATAGTAATAGCATTGAGAATATTGAGCGTATTCCTTCTCTATCTTACAAGTGGCCTTCAAGGTTTCACAGAGCTCTCCAGTCTGCGTGGTGAGCAGGCGATGCTCAGAATGCCAGTCGCCTGCCAGACTGGGTGAAAATTTCCTGGGTAGCCCCAGGCCCCAGCAACCTACTTCACCAACCTTTACGTGGAAATTATAGCTTTAGAGAAGGCATTTGAAAAAACCCTTCCTTATGCTAACCTTTTCCCCTCTGGTTTTGACCTCTGGGTTCCTCTGATGTTAAAAAGAGTCAGGTTGATGGGAAATAAACCAACAACAACTGTTGTCATTGGTAAGGAGGGTGTAGACAGATCTTTTTGATCTGCGGATGGAAACCCTGGGATCGGACCCTCCCTTGGGGCGGACCCCTCTCCTGAGGTGAGCTGGGTGGGTGCTAGTGGGTATCTCATGCCACTTGAGCAGGCTTTTGATTGGTTTCCAAATTACATTTCTGCATAACACAGGATTTCAATGATTACTTTAAAAGTGGGTTATTTATGTTTGGAAAATAACAGCTAAAATTTACCAGGGAAAAAATTGTTTTGTATGCTTAGCTCGCATTTAGTTAGCCAGTTTCTTCCCATTTTTCCACTTCTTTTAGCCCATCCCCTAATGCCCATATTTTCGGCATAGGTTACCATTGTTCTTGTATTCGTGTCAATATGAGGGGCTAATCTGCATGTGTCTAAGTCTCTGAGTCATTAGAAGTGCTTTCCTGCTCAATAAAGTTTGGGCTGCTATTTATTTTTACCTCTTATTTAAAATTCTTATCTTGCTTTGAATGTGAATGTCTTCATTTCCCCCTAATGCCTATTCAATAGTCAACTCTAATTGCTGTTTCTTCAGTCTGGGGGCATCTTCATTAGTTTAATTACTGTGGGAGCCTGTCTCCTAAAAGTGCTAGTAGCATGAAAATGACTTATTTCCATGTTCTCTGTCCTGCTATGCTACAAAACAGACAAAAAGAAAAATTTTACAAGACGATGAAAACTATCCGTTTTCTCCAACGCCCCCTTCAAGGGAGCTGCACTCACCCTCACCTACTGGGTGTCAGGGCCTGAGTGTGAGGGGCTAAAACTGGTGCAGAAGGTGGAGTGTGTGGAGTGGAGCGGAGGCTACCTGGGGTCGGCAGTAGCAGAAAGAGTAAAAGCCAAAGAAAGCGAATATGCTCACCAATTCTAACAGCAAGAGCGGGGATGCACACAGGGGCGGACAGCCTGGGTCAGGAGCTGGATAGAGATCCCAGGGAGGTGGGAGCAGAATGGGATGAAATGAAGCAGAGAGCAGGTGCTACCATGACCAAAACTGGGTGTTCCTGATGGCCTCTGCCGGTAGGTAGGTTCAATGTGTGCGTGTGCTAGGCTGGTTTAAAGGGCTAGGGAGGGGTGTTACCTGTCATGATGCAGTATAAAAATGTCTTTACAACGTACCCAAGGGCTTGCACACACTGTTGAAAAAGTCACCCTGTCTGAGATACTTGGATCATTATGCTGCAACTATTGTTGCTAGGCTCCAGTGGGGGCCATTGCTCTGGGCCCCTGCGTCGCAGTGCCTGATTTCCTGTTCCCGTGTCCAGATGAAGGTGGACCAGGGGATGAATGGTTTGCTTGCACCTGACCTTTCTTCCACTCCTTGTGAGGTCATTTCACCCTGTTCCTTAAGTTTCCCGTGATATCTCCCTCACTCTACCAATTAATTGTACATCGTGAAATAATTTGTATCTTTAAACCAGAGGTTCTCAAAGTGTGGTCTGTGAGACCCAAAGTTCTCTAAGACCTTTTCCAAGGATCTGCAAGGTCAAACATAATTTCACAATAATACTGAGAGATTATTTGCCCTTTTGGTTCACATAATATCATGACTATACAGAGTACAAGTTTGTCAACAAGGATTCAGATTCCATGTAAGTAGCCTTTAAAGAAACAACTAGTTGTTGAGTTTTAGTATATCGAAGAATATTGTAACTGTCTGAAAAAGCTATTAAAATACTCCTTCCTGCCCTGGCTGGTGTGGCTCAGATGGTTGGAGCATCTTCCTGTGAAGCAAAGGTCGCAGGTTCGGTTTTTGATCAGGGTACATGCCTAGGGTGCGGACTGGGGCCTTGGGTCCGGGTGTGTACAAAAGGCAGTTGATCGCGGTTCTCTCTTGCATCGATGTTTCTCTTCGTCTCTCTCTCCCTCCCTCCCCTTCCCTCTAAAATCAATAAGCATGGCCTCAGGAGAGGATTAAAAAATACTTCTTCCTTTTCCAACTTCATTTCTGTGAGGCTAGATTTTCTTCATATACTTGAACCAAAAGAACACATCACAACAGACTAGACGCAAGAGACGTGCGAATCCAGCTGACCTCTGCTGACAGGCAGGCATTGTAAAGAAGTTTGCAAAAATGTAAAGGCTGTGGCTCTGTCACTAAAGTTTTTTCTGGAAAAGCTATTTTCCATAAAAATATATTATTTACATTAACATCTAATGGGTTTACTATTATTTAAAAATAAATTAATGTATAACTATTTAAAAGTGTCTTTAATTGTAAAGCGGTTAATCTGGATAGATGTACACCACATGAAAGTTCTTTGGGGTTCTCAATAATTTTTAAGAATGGCATGGATCCTAAGACTAAAAAGCTTGAGAACCATAGCTTTAAGGGGGAGAGGTGGTGAGGGGGAGGAGGGATGGAGTGACAAGGAAAAGGGACTCATGGACAGGGACAACAGTGTGGTGATTGCTGGGGGGAGGGGGGCTTAAGGGGACTAAATGGTAACCGAAAAATACAATAAAAATTACTAAAAACATAAATAAAGCAAGCATTTGTTTGGATAATAAACAGTTCAGCTGTTTAAAGACACAAAGGTACACCATCATGGCAGATGTTGATAACAAAAGTGACTTTTAAAAAGCGTTTGGCCTGGGCCTGTCCTGTCTTCCCTGTCAGCGGTCAGTACGTTCCTCTTCTCTTTCTCCCCCTTACACACCAGCTGAATACCCGTAAGTGTAAAACCTAATGTAAACCTCATAGAAGAATGTGGGACACATTTAGTTATTATTATTCTTTTCATAAAATGTTTCAAGTTGCCAATAACACTTTAATAAAAGCAAGCAGTTTTGCTCTTTTTGCCTAAGGGCACAGAGCTTTACAGGAGATTTCATTGATTCTCCATTATTTGTTTGTTAAAACAAAAGCCAAAGAACAGCCTCCTACGAGGAAGACAGGAGAGGCCACAGAATTCCTCCCGATTTAAAGAGTGAGAAACTTGTGAGGTGGAAAGCGACTGTGGGATTGGCTGATGAAGTCCTGGAGTCCGAGGTGAGGTCGGGGCTGGGACCTTGTCCTCTGGAGCTCAGCGTGGTCATCTAAAAGCGTGCCATCATTACTGTCGCCTCTCTTCGGTGCTCGGCCCAGGGTCTGTTCGATAAAGGTTACCTACCTGAGAGCCTGTTAGATAACCGCATCTCGTGCGGAGGGAGACGGACCAGAAAAGTCAAGGGCGCTGGCCTCTTCTCCTGGCCTCTCAGGAGCTCGCATCTGCACCCTCGGACAAGTCGCTAAACCTTCCCATGGCTTCTGGATCATCTGTCAAATGAAGACTTACCCACCTGGAGGGAAGTGAGGCACCTTTGGGGTTTATAATGTAGCTTATTCGTACTCTCTCTCTGTACTGTGTTTAATGCTCAGAGCAAACTTTTGGAGTAACTGGGGCAGGTGTCATACTTCTGTTTTGCAGTTGAGGAAATGCCTGTGATGACACGACTAGTGAGTGATGACACTTAATTCTCCTTCTTTTCCTGCAACACACAGACTCTGCCAAGGTTCTTCAGGCCTGAGCGCTCGAAGTACTGTGTTTGAGGAACACTGTGGGCTAAATAGA
>PVKM010047283.1:0-11491 GCA_004027735.1 Carollia perspicillata
TGTGCGAGACAGAAACTCAGAGCTTAGCCTTCCATTGTTCATAGAAATCATCCTCCATATGGCCACAAGTTCCTTGGGGGGATGGGAAGTGGGCATCTGTTCCTCCCTCTCCTAGTTCCAACACTCCAGTTCTCTTTTAGGGGACCCTCCTTTCTCTGTCTCAGCCCAAGGTGTCCTCATGGGGCTGACCTCAGCTCTCATCTCTGGAAAGAGGGGGTGACATGACCCTGGCCTGGCCAATCAGCATATTCCCCTCTTCTGACTGTATATGACTGAGTCAAAGTTGAATAAGCTGCCCAATGCAAACCAATCAGACTCAATTCTGGGACTTTTGTTGGGATCTTAGGAGAAAAGGTCTCTCTTTTTTTCCTACTAGGTTGAAGCTGGGATAAGACAAACTTGGACTTGATGGGGTTCTACCAGGAGGAGAAAGGCTGCCTAAGCATGAGACCAACCCAAAGGGAAGCAGAACTAAGAGATGATCAGAATCCACTCCTAATGCCACTTGGAGCCTCTGGATATAGTCCTGCTGATGCCGCTGGCCTGGGGACCCCCCCTCTGAGAACCACCGCTTTATGCAAGTCGAGAAAACACGGAACCCACAAGACCCAGCTTCCTGGCTCACGGCCTCCCTTCTGCCAGCAGCATTCTCTTGTCCTGAGTCAGAGCAAACAACTCTGGGGTGTGTGTTCAGTGTGACCAGAAACCAGGGAAGGCCAGGGGGAGGCTGAGGGCTTTGAGGCTTTTCCTTCTCTTGTGTCTCTCCTTTTAAAAACAACCCACCACTTACGAGGCTGTCCCTGAGCATTTGCTGCTGCTTCTTCCCCAAGTGGCCCCAACCCTTCGCCTGCAATGCAGGTCTTCTTAAATATTGAACGCGCCTGCTGCTCCACCAGCTGCCTCAGCCAGGGCTGAGGTAATGGTGATATTGACAAAGGCTTAATGTGATTAATCAGGTTAAAAAGATCAGGCGGCTGCGCTGGTTTTATAAAAGACCTTCGCTTTTGTCCCTGTCACCAAACTCTCTGGTGCCTCCACACCTTCCTTGTCCCAACTTCCTCGTCCATCCCCCCCACCCCGCCCCCTTCTAGGGTTTGGGGATTGTTTTCCTTGTGTTGCTTTTGCTGTTTCGCGAGCCCTTAGGTGCGTTAGAGCAGCCTGGGGAGCGGGTTAGGCTTCAAACAAGAGCAAGGAGCATTAATTAGATGGACAGAGTTCGCTGACAATACTTATTGAGCACCAACTGTATGCGGGGCACTGTGGGATACAGTGCCCTGGGCATCTGGCGATCAATAAAACAGTCAGATATTCCTGTTCTGGTGGAGCTGACATTCTAGTGGGGGGAGACAGATGACAAACAAAATAACATAACACAGATACAGTGTCCCACGCTGCTAAGTGCTAGGGAGGAGTATGAAATGAAGAAGGAGGAAGTCAGGTTCTCGAGTGGGGATGCCATTTTACGTATGATCAGAAAAGGCCTCCCTCAGAAGATGACGTTTGAATAAAGGCCCAACGGAGGTGAGGCAGTGACAGGACCCCTTCCAGAATGTGGAGCTCTGAGTTTCTACCATCATCACATTCCAAATAATAACTGATGTTCATTAGCAGCCCCCATGGGCTGTGCCCGTTCCAAGCAAAGACTCTGAATGTATACTGATTTGCTAAATTCCCAAGGCAATGCAATGAGGTCATTGTTATTCCCATTTTCCAGAGGAGAAAACTGAGGTGTGGGGAGATTTAGCAATTTCCTTAAAGTCACACAGCAGCAGGGCTGAATTTTAAACCCAGGTAGACAGATAACTATCCCTGCTTCCTCTCTCCATTGTCATCCTCCATATTTCCAGGGAGGGGCCCCACACCATGGTTAATTGCAGAACAAACTCTCCCTGCTGGACCCCCCTCTGTCCCCCTTCTTTCCAGGGAGTCAGTGCCACATTCAGCTCTGCAGGTACCAGCAACCTCGTCTCACCCTGGGCTCCCCTGACCTGGTGCTCTAGCCAGGCTGGCTTTCTTTCAGATCCGTGAATACCTCAGGGCCTTTGCACATGCTGTGGTCACTGCCACGAACGTTCTTTACTCAGTTAACTACTATTCATCCTTCAGATCTCAGGTCAAATGCTACCCCCTCAGGGAAGCCCTCCCAGATTCAGTCAGATTTCCTTATGACATGCTCTCAGAGGTCTGTGTTCCCTTCTTTAGAACCCTTGGCTCAGTTCTGTTCATACACCCCTGTGTATGATTACTGATTCATGACTACCTCCTTGAGAGAAAGAACCAAATCTGAATTGTTTACTGCATGCCAGCACTAGACGCAGTGCCTGGCAAACACTGTCAACGACCAGGTAGGAGATAAGGATCCCCCAACCAAATGTTCCTCAGAAAACAGAAGTTCACCTTTTATCACCTTTGTCCCCCCAAATTTTCTCATGCTGTCAAGTGTTTTTTTTTTTGTATCATCTCTGTCAATTTACTTTATTCTGAATAACAAAATTGTTTACATAAATTCTCACTAAACTTTTCAACCACTGGGCAGCTCCGAACAGTACTCCCTCCTCCCATTCTTCATTGAAAGATTCGCAGTAGATGGACTTGTACTAAAGTTATAAAACTTACCTTCCTTTTCTGGTGTGTTCATTTTTTTTAACATACATGAAAGGGAAAGGAAAAAGTTTTCATGGATTGATTATTTTATATATTTTTAAGTATGCGTGGAATACAATTAATGAATCAAATATTATAAATGGATATTTGACCATTTCTTTCATATTCTTCATAGGTTTTTTCTTTCTTCCTTCTTTTTTCTAATAAGTTATTTACTTAAGTCTGGCAAACATTTTGTGGGAGTTGGGAGGATCGATCATTTTCTTGGAAAAGTGTGGAAATTAAAGGTCCATCTTGTATTGGGGATCTCTGATCTACACAGTCATAGATGGCCAATAAGTACTTATCAACTGAATGAATGAATGCACGATGAGTGAATGATTGCGTGTTGGTGGAGGAGAAACCAAATTACCACGCAGAAGGTATCAGACATTCACTTCTGGACTTACCCCCCTAACAAAAGTGAACGAGGACTTTTAGCCTCGTACGATCACCTGCTGACATGCGTGGGACTATTAAGAACCACGCTTTTTTGCTTCAGTTTGGCTATAGAAGACAAAATAACCAGAAGTGACAGGACTCAGGTCTGAGTCGACATCAGAAAGGACGGCCATGCTACCAGGACCTGCCTGTCAGGCACGGGTGCCTTGGTAGGTGCTGAGCCCCCCCTCACGGGAGGCATTCAAGCCCACTGCCCAGGGAGTGATGGAGAAGACTCACCCACCGGGAAAAGCAGTGTCCCCCACCCCGAGGATGACCCATGGGGCGGCTGCCACAGAATCATCAGGAAATTCTTTACACTGCTGATTCCTGGGCATGACTCCAAACCTCCTGAATCCAGATTTCTAGGGATGGTCCTTAAGCATCTTCATTTTAAAAACTACCCCAGGAGAAAACTGAAAAACAATTTAAAAAAAAAAAACTACCCCAGGAGATGTCTGCACACACTAAAAGTTGATAACGTCCGAGGTTAATGATTGGACAAAATTATCTCCCACGCATTTGGATTTCTCAGATGAGTAAAATGCTTTCCATATTTGTTGCTATTTTCATTTGCCAAGGAAGGGCACTAATATTTTTTTTAAACTACCATCAACTAATTCCAATGTTTCATTTGTAAAGAATACATTTTAACATGAAAAATGAGAAAATGGCTCTGGCTGGTGTGGCTCAGTGGGCTGGTGTAGTTCTTCAGACCAAGGGGTTGCCAGTTCAATTCCCAGTCAGGGCATATGTCTGGGCTGTGGGCCAGGTCCCGGGTTGGGGGGGTCGTGCAAGAGGCAACTGATCAATGTTTCTCTTACATGTCCATGTTTCTCTCCCTCTCATTCTCTCTCCCTTTCCCTCTCTCTAAATAATTAATTAATTAATCTTAAAAAGAACTTTGAGAACACAGCCTGCAAGGATCAATGATGGTCACGGACTAGGAAATGAGAAAGAAGAACAACACGACCCTCAGCTCCTGGTGCCGAAACAGAAACGTCCGTGCTAATCTACAAAGCGGATGAGTTCTCCATGGGAAACTGCGAGGACTCGGATGAGGCCAGCTCTCCTCACATTGCAATCAGAGGCAAAGCCCCCTCCTGTCACCAGCACGTGAGGAAGATTTCTGCTGTGCCTCCTCCAGAAGAGGACAGGCGCCCAGACCCCTCTGCAGGTAATGTGGAGGCTGGCCCCAGCCAGATAAACCCTTCCAAGGGAAAAAGGAGAGGAAGCTAACCTAAAGGAGCGGCAGTGCGTCCCTTTGTCACTGGCAGAGGAGTTTTGCCATTGGTCTGCACGTTTCGTTTTCCCACTGTGGGGGGGGGGAGGGGGGGGTCTGGCCCCTGCCCTGTGCCTGTCCTTTGGCACACACCCGGGCCTGAGGGCTCCCTCTGGCCTGGGCTGACAGGGTCTCTAATGACCAGAGGAAAAACTGCCAGCAGAAGCTTACACCTTCCATCCTCTCCAACAGCCTTTCCCACAAGCCCCTGCTCCGCAGACCTTTGGGGGAAAGACGTGGCCAGACACCGCTGCCCGACATGGTGGCGGCCACTTCCAGGGACTTCATCGCCTTCGTCAAGTCCCAGTATCCTACTTAAAAGCTGACAGATTCATCTAGCCACACAGTGGCAGAGGAAAAAGCCAACAGGTGGAGGGGAGCGGGGCCCGGGGCCAGGCTGTGGGACAGAAGGGACCACACGGATGCTTTTTTGCTGGCATCCCAAATGGAGGGCCTCCTGGTGACCCCGGAGACGCCACCCATCCCTCTTTGCAGCAGCCCCGCACGCTGCCCCACCATCGCCGCTGGACGGAACCTGCTTACATAATCTGTCCTCTACTGAAAGCAGCGTCCATTCGCCAGTCGCTGCTTGTCGCCGTGTAGGTGCATTAAAGAGGAAGGAAAGGAAAAAAGGAAGAAGAAGGTACCTGAATGAACTCACTGAGATTATACTGAGAGACGAGGCAGTACCCCCCCCCCCCACTCTGCAAATAAAGCCTTCACAAACCGAACAGCATTAGGATGCTGTCGGTGGAGTTTCCTCTTGTTGATTCATTGGGGAGGGGTGGGCACAAGCCCCAGCTTCCTGAGGCCTGTTATCTTGCTCACTAGCTGGAGTGCTAAGTCAGAGTCTGACACGGCTCCATTACAATGAGATTTAAGCAAGAATTATGTCATTATAACTAATGACAGCAAGACAATTACTTCGAGGAAACCGCCGCGACATTGTGCACAGCAGCCTGGTGCCTCGGCACTGCACTCTTGTCTCCCCCATTTCCATGGCTCAGATGGGGGGCCGAGCTGGTCTAAGAAGAGCCCCAGGGGCCTGGCTGGGTTCCCCATCCCTGCTGCCGGGTCCGTGAGAGATATGACCCAAGTCCCTGGGTCCTGCCTGAGGACGCAGCGCCACCCCACATCCTGGAGCACTGTGAGGCTAGCAAGGAACAGGTCAGTTCTGCCAGGTCCAGCTCACACTCCTGTGGAAACTGAGGGGTTCAGGGGCAGAAAGTTAACAGTGTCTGGGAGGCATCAGACCCTTAGGGGTGATGAGCAGCGGGAGAACCTTGGGGAAAAGTCTGAGGCTCCCAGCATACCTGGAACTATTGTAACTACTGCCTGTGAGAGTGTTTTGCATTTCAAAATAAAACCCCTCTTCTATCTATGGCAGGGAAGGCTTTGGAAATCCTGGCCCCAGGGCCCTGCACCCAGAGTCCCTGATGGCACGGGTACAAGGTGCAACCCAAGAACTGCCCTCAGGTTCTCTTGGGCATCACAGAGCTCTTCACCCCCTGGCGGAACGTGTATCCAGTGACATCCACCTTTCTCTGCCTTTGCCCTCTCTCTTACCTGCCAGGTTCGCATGCACCAACTCCACTCCCCACTCCAGAAAAGCTCCCTCCTCACTTTAGGGAAAGTATTTCCCACTCCTCTTCATCACGGTGTGAGTGACTAATAAGGAAGGCTGTGTACATCACCCCACCCCAGAGCCCCTGCTCTTAACAAAGCCTTCAGACAAAGAGTGACATTTTCGTGATGGAATTTTGGGTATCAGGGGGCTGAGTGTTTCAGGGGGACCAAGTGCCACCCCCACAAAAGATCACATTCTATAAGATCCCACTTGTTTTATCTAAGTCCCGAAGGGATTGTCACCATTTTATTCCCAATGCCCACCATGGTGCCATGCATACTGTAAGTGCTCAATAAATGTGTGGTGCATGAAGAAACATCAGTGGCTGTGCTGGTAGGAGACAGAGGCCTATGGGTTGCCTGCAGTAGGTCTGAGAGGAAAGCGAAGTCCTTCCAAATGACTCATCACAATCCAGCCTCTGGGTGGACCCGAGGCCAGGGCACCTCCCCAAACTGACCTGCCCACCAGACAATCAACTGAGGTTTCATTCATTCATGCATGCACGCACGCAAGTCACTGCTGAGCTGTGTGTGAACCCTGACTCCAAAAATGGAGACGGCACAGCCTTGGCCTTGAAGGGTCCTCCCTGTGGCACCTGCCGGAGCCCTGTGCAGGCACACAGCAGCAGGGAGCAAGGGGAAGCTCAGGTCTCCCGGGAAAAATGTATGGACTCTGAGATGGTGAGCTGGGATGATTCAGCAAAAGCCTCCCAGGATTGGGAGGAACGGAAGACTCAGAGGAGGCCAGAGGGCTTCTCCTCCTGGGCCTCCTGCAGGGCCTGCTCACCGTGCTCTCGGCCATCCTGATCCTCAGGGACAAACGAGCTTTAAGGAAAGGGGGCCGGTGCACCCATTTCATGGATGAAGAAGAGGAGGTCCAGAGACTTCCAGCCACGTCCTCTCTCTCCTGGGTGCCAAAGCTACATGACTGGCAGGAAGGACTCACCTTCCTCTCCCTCACCCTGATCATGTCTGGGTTAGGGGTCCTTCCACTATTACTGTTGCTGTCGCCATCCCCTTCACTGACGGCTGTGGGGCACTAGCCCAATACAAAGCACTTCGCAAGCATTAACCCTTAAAATTCTCCTAATTCTCTTATTATTCCCACTTTGCAGGTGGAAAAATTGAGCCCTGGAGAGGTGAAGTGGGACAACTGAGAAGTGCTAGAACCAGGATCTACACCCAAGAGCTCTCTTTCCAGAGCCCACTCTCTTAGCCACCACACCAAACTACCTTCACATGCCTGAGGAAACTGAGTATCAGAGAGGTTAAGGATCTTGTCTGAAGTCACACAGCAAGGAAGTATTGGTGTCAGGATTCAAACTCAGGACCAGCTGCTCCCAGAATCCCACATGGCAGCCCTGGAGGCTCAGCCAGCAGCCGGGAATGGGAAGCAGGAGGAAGAGGGGGCTGTAGTGCCCCCTTCATGTCCCAGCACCTTGAGGACCCCCATCATGGGGGGGCTGCTGAATAATTTAAGCTCATCAGCTCCATCCCACCACTCCTGGGACGCAGGGCTATTTTTAGCCCAGGTCACAGCCACAGTGCCCAACAGAAATGAGCTGCGCTGGTGGCTTTTCACCATCTTAACATTGGCTGCTGCTCTCCAAAGGGGAGAGAGAGCAACAGACAGGACCACATGTCACGGTGAATTTTATTAGAAAGTCACAAACTCTCGAAGACCCACATAAAGAGAGAGAGAGAGAGATGCGGGGAGGCACAGGTAAATAAACAAAGTAAATACCACCTGCTACAAGTAATCCCCCAGAGCAGCTACCCTGCCCCGAAGGCACGGCCTTGGACAGGCACCCGGGACGTGCGGGAGCAATAAGGGGAGGAAAAAGCACAGCAAAGTGGGGAGACTGACTCCCCAGGCCACCCTGTGAGAGTGCAGGATCCCTGGCCCTGCCTCCCTTCTGTGAGTGAGAAAGGCAATGTCCACAATGTGCCCACCCCTATGCGTCCCTAGAACCAGCAGGGGCTGGCGAGGTGCTCCTGTCCGCCCTCCACATCCCAGGCTGCCTGGTGGCTGCTGGAGCCAGGAGTGAGAGGACGATGCCTTGTCTCCAGGATGGTAGATCCCAGGTCGCTGTGCCATGGCTCACTAGGGGGTCTTGGGAAAGTTGCTTTCCCTCTCTGCACCACACCCCCAAAAGGGGTTAGACTAGGTCATAGGCTCTGAACTTGAGGTGCACCGATGGGCATTAGGGAGGGCCCAAAACCCCCTGATGCTGCATGTTCGAGTGAGCATGCCTCTTCTCAGAGTGGCGGCCCTTGCTGTCACCCCCAGGAGGAGTCTCTATGGGGCCTCCACATGCTGCAAAATCCAGATGCCTGCGCACCTGTCTGTGTTACACCAAAAGCAGAGCCCTCTCCACCTGAGCACGGCATTCCAGGAACCTACTGGAATTCTCCCAAGAGAGCCCCCGACCCCACCCCAATTCACCCCAAACAGGGACTCCTCAACACAGGTGATGCATTCCCAAAGACAGTGCTAACCCTGCCTAGAAACTTGTGTGCACATGCATGCACACATGCTTAGCACACACATAAGAGCTGGAAGGGGCTTTGGGGTCACCCTGACCAACTGCCATATTTCACAGGTGGGAAAACTGAGTCCTGGAAAGGGGAGACAGAGCTGGGGCCAGAACCCAGGTCTCCTGCTCTAAGTGCAAGGCTCATTACAGAAGCTCCCGTCTCCCTCCCCCTGGTGCACCACATTGCACCATTTCAGATGTGATGGGGGAGGAGGGAAGGCTGCCTCTTGGATCTTAGCCACCCCCAAGGAAGTAAGACTGGGAGACAGCAAGGAGCTGCTTGAGAAGCACCCACATGGGGACAACCCAGCCCTGGCTCCCTCAGCTGGGCTGACATGCACCGCATGGCTGAACCAGTCACTAAAATATCAAAACGCTCCTATACCAGACAGTGATGTGACACTGAGGCCCCTGTGGCTCCCTCGACTGTTCCCCAGTCCACCCTGGACCCTCAAAGGTCAACACTCAGCACTGCAGGGGACCCTGAAGATCGCCCCCTCCAGGGCCCCAGCCATGGTCCAGCCTGACCGGTCAATGCCAAAGTTCAGTGTGTTAAATACTACCCACAGCCAGATCTGTGGCTCCGTACTTGAACTGAACTTCCTCATGTTCATCCTTCATATGTGAGGCTTCCCAGGAAGGAAACTAAGGCAACTTTGCTCTCAAGGTCACCCTGTGAAGGAAGCCTGGTAATTGAGGACCAAATCTTGGGCACTAACCTCTGATAAATCCTCGACTCTGCCTCACATGTGCTGCCTAAGCAGGCACACGCCCCGGGATTTTGGCGTCCTCACGGAGCCCCGGGGCTGGAGAACATGACTGCGTGGGCCCCACATGCATTCCAGGCTCACCAATCTCTGGGGCTGAGGTTTCATCCCTCCCACCTCCAAGAACAAGAACTTAAAGAGGAAATCCTTGGGGATGCAGAAGACTGAAGTGACCCCTGAGATTACAGCAAAGATGCTAAAAATAAGGGCATTCATTTCCAGAAAGGTAGCTGGAGTCATAGGAGGAAGCAAAGAGCAATCCCCTTTTGATAAGTCACAGCTTAGCAGCAAAGTCATTTTAAAATTAAATGTGAGTTTCTGGATTTGCTCGCAAAGGACCTCCACTTGCCACTCACTAACAGGTTGGTGCAGGCTTATCCCATCAGGATCTCAGATAATTACAGCAGGGTGTGCTCTGCCCTGGAACGGAGCTGGAGCTGGAGCTTCCCCAGCACCCAAACAAACCCTGTTCCCTTCTCTGCCTGCTTGGAGACGGGCTCAAGGATGGAGCCTCCCAAGCTGGTGCCAGGATGCACACACCCCCCATACAATCGCTCACAGGTTATGCCACCTGTGAAAATAAAACATTGTCTGCTCAGCATGCAGCTGGATGCTCCCCTCTGGCCCACCCAACCACTCATTCCAAGGAAAATGTGGTCCTTTCATGGCTCCAAGATCATATCAGGAAAATTAGAACAGCCCAGAAAACCCCACCACAAGTAATTACTCCGCTGTCCCTGGAAGATGATACAACCTGAGCCCTGTCCTGTACAAGTCTCACCTGGTGTGCTGAGGTGACACTAGGCAAGGGTTAACCTTCCAGCCTCAGGTGACCCTCTCCCCTCTAGGGCCAAGGTGCCCACCGGTTAGATCAGAATATCCGGAGACCCTCCATGCCAGGCTGGCCCGCCTCACAAAGGGTTAATTCACTCAGAGAACTGCCGGCTACTTTCAACAGCTTCTGCTGCAAGGCAGAGGCCAAACTGGGCAGGAGCCACGATTTCTATCGCAATGCCTAAAATGTGAGCACATTTTACCCGCCCTCCCCCCCACACACTTGGGCACTGAGCTGAAATATAATTTGGCTCTGAGGTGCCACTTGGGTGATCAAACACTGCAGAATGTGGGCAAATAAACGTGGTCATCCCTCAACACCCCTCTCCTCCCACCTACCCGCCAGCCCACCAGCTCCTGTACATACCTCTTCACAACTGGGGTTACGACACCCCCAGCCCATTTGCACAATTTAGGAGAATAGCACTTACCGGCACCAGAAGATTGCAGGGGGAACGGTGAGCCGAATTCTTGCCAATGCCCCTTCCCCGCCGGGTGGGAAGATGTTAACTTCCACTGACTTGGTTTGAAAGCTCAGTGGAGGTGCCTGAAAGAAAATTGTTCATTTGACTCTCCTACTCTTCCCAAAATAAAATCTAAGAACCAACACACACATGCACACACACAGCAACTATCCCTAAATCATGCAGAACCAAGACAAAAAGAAATACCCCCACCAGAAGAGGAGAAAAGTCAGACCAGTTGGTGGACAAGGCAAAGACCGTGGCTCCCTCAGACTGTGCTCCACATGGATGAAGCCTTCTGCTCTGTAAGTCTCTCTCTCTCTCTCTCTCTCTCTCTCTCTCTCTCTCTCTCTCTCCTCTCTCTCTCTCTCTCTCCTCTCTCTCTCTCTCTCCCTCTCCTCTCTCTCTCTCTCCCTCTTCTCCCTCTCTGTTGTCCGCCCGCGTAGGCAACTCCAGGCTGCTGGCAGCCGACGAATCAATTGCTTCCACTGCCCGAAATCAGTGGCAGCTGCCTCCACTGCTGCAAATCCCTGTGCTGAGCAAGGGAGGGGGCAGCAGCTTCCCGGCGCAGGGGAACCAAGCCTGCCTCCCACCCGTGATTTATGGGTGAGGTGCCTGGAGAAAGAGAGGTGGGAGGCGGGAGGAGAGGCTGGGCGCACCAGAGATCCCAGCGGGTCGAACGGCAGTCGGGAGATTGGCGATCAGCACCGCGGACAGCGCTAAACTGTGGCGGAGGAGGGGATGAGCGGGAAGCGAACCCTCAGGCAGAGAAGTTTAGTTATTGGACGGTTTTAGCAGAGAAGGGGGAGGGAGTCCAGGGGAAGGAGGGAGACGGAACTTCTCGCCATCACACAGTGAAGTCTGCGACAGCCTACCTCTCACACACTTGTTCTAATA
>PVKM010047284.1:0-11496 GCA_004027735.1 Carollia perspicillata
GGGCAAATCCGTTCCTGTGTGGGGGGTGGGGGGCGGGATTTAAGAGCAAGCATTAGTCTCCTAAGAGCATTCACAAGGTTACACGTAGTCTCTCTCTCTTGCTCGCTCTCCCACACACACACACACACACACACACACACACACACACAGGCACACCCTCATTTCATATCACGCACCAGGTTGAGTAGGTCAGAAAGGAATGGTACCATTGTTCCCTGTTTATGCTTGTTTTTCAAGAGACTGCCCCAGAAAGTCACTTCTCTACCCTTCCCCTACCTGAAAATGAGATTAGAACTTGCCCTTGATTTTGCCCCAGGACCAGTCCAGCTCAGAAGGCTCACAGCAGGGCCATTCAGTGCGCACTAATCATTTCTTCCTATCTCCCATGAGATTAGAATGCTCTGGGCTCTGGCTCCTGGTACAGCCTGACTGTGTTAGGCCCCGACACTCCCCGGCCACTGTGAAATACCCTGGAAAAAACAGATCCTGAAAAAAAAAAGATCTCCTTAAGGAGCTGCAGCTTCAAACTCCTGTTTCACTGAACTACTTGGCGGAGGCAGGGGCAGGAAGTACAGGGACTCAGTGGACGTGGAAAGAGGAGGATCTGCGTGTTTCAGGAGACCTCTGCCCTGGCCACGCTGCTGTGGGGAGGGAGGAACTCTGATGAAGCCCTTGAAATTCGTCCTCTTCTACGGCAGGTCCCCAGGCCACAGCCCAAGAATGCCCTGGGCCCTCCAGCCAACCCAGCCCCAGACCCCAGAGCCTCAGCTACCGAGTCTCCAAGCCTCCCCTGAGGATGACTGTCTCAGCTTCACCTCCTGATGGCCCAGGAAGAGGAAACTGCCCACCTTGACTTATCTCCAAGCTGTAGGCTTAGGAACCACCCCCCTTGCCTCTGCCTCTCCTCCCAGCTCTTGTTTCAATCAAACAAGAGTTCCTCCTGAATGTGGCCTGTAACACTAAAGCCTCAAAGGAAAGGCTGCTTCTCTGACTCTTTCCAGCTGTCAGAGAGGCCAGCTAAGAATAACTGCACCCAAAATAGCACTTGGGGTGATTTAGGTGTGGCTCAGCCCAGAGGCAGGTGGATGGACTAGATGGCTTGGGGAGTTCCTTCTACTCCTTGAATACCTCGTTCATTCAACAAAAAGACACTGAGCACCTACTATGTGCCAGGCATTATGCTAGGTACTGGGGACACGACAGTGAATATTTGACCCCGGTCGTCATGGAGGTCTGAGCTTGGTGAGTAAGCTGCAGTTCCACCTTTGCCCCCGCTGTCTTGCCCTCCCCAGCTGGGGTCAGTAGGTTCTGCCTCTGTGCCATGGCCTCTGGCCTCGCTCAGAACACGTCGTACTGTATTTACCCATCTCTTCAGTTGCTTCATTGTTAGATTCCAAGCTCCGAAGACAAGAATCATTTCCATATCACCAGAACTTCACACGTTGTCTGGCCTATTGCAGACGCAGACTAAAGATTTGTTGATTAAGCAGATGATGGATGGATGGACATAAATCAATGGATCAAGTACTGTGCCTTATGTAAATATTGACTAACAGGGACTGTCTTCCATCTGCTCCTTTCCTTGAATCCAGTTGGGTTTGGCTCCACTCTATCCGTTTTGGCCATACTAATATTAAATATAAGACATCTAGTCTGACCACTATGTGTATACCTGAAACTAATACAATATTGAAAGTCGATTATAGTTGAGAAATGTAAAAACATTTTTAAAAATAAATATTAGACATCTGACGTGAACATTTGAGGGAGAATAAGGATGGCAAATTGATGACATACAAGCGACGCTTCTGACTCCCACACTCTCTTCTGCTAAGTCCAGACACACCCTCAGAGTCCTTCTCAACACAGTTTCTGGGACGTTTGCAGCGGGCCACTGAGATGTTAGGTGTGGTGAAGCTCATCGGTCATCCTGAGCCAAAAGCTCAAGTTTGGCAAGAAGCAGCAGGGCTTATGGTTCTGATAGGTCACTGATATCAAGTGATGGGGTGTGTAGCTTCTAAAACAATCTTATGATGAACAGGTCTGTCCTACTATAATTAATAAGAAGCAATACTTACAAATACATTAATATTTTCACTCAGATGCTAGGCAATGACTTTAATCTATATATCAATGGATGAATTGTTTACTCCTCTCTACAAGAAGCCCCCTGAAATCCCCAAGGGCCCCAGGAAATCCCAGAGTTTCCAAAGGCAGCCCTAGAGAGGGTCAAACTCGTAAGTCACCATCCTACCCAGAACCTGCAATGACTCTCCATCACCCACATGCTAAAATTCCATCTCCAGCAGCTCCAGCAGCTCCAGCAACACAAATTCCAGACCCTCCAATAAACCCAAGGTGCGGCCACAGTGGACTCCCAGCAAATGAGCCTCTTTGCACTAAAACCTAGTCCTCATCCTCTCCTTCCCTAAGAAGGCTCATCCGCCACCCCCGCCTACTTGAAATCTGCCCATTCTTATGAGAACACAGGAAAATGCTTCTCATTACTGGTTCATTTTTAACAATGAATGCAAGAGAATATGCTCCGTATGATAACAACAGCTATGGAGAAGCTATACCCAGGGGGGGAAGCTGGCAAGAAATGCGGCAAAAGGCCAACAAAACTTGGGTTGGTGGTATGGACTAAGAGAGACATTTCCTCTTTCCTCTATTTTTTAAATGGCTTTCAATGTGGTTCCATTGTTTTGATAATGAGATTATTACACTTAGCCAACACGGTAGGATGGGAATTAAGCTACTTTCAAACCTTACACCTTTAGCTCAATTCAAACATTATCATCTCCAAAATGCCTTCCCTGACTGCCCACCCGCATGGTCCCCATAAGATGCCGTATCTAACCCCGCTGCATTCCACGCTCTCTCATCACTGCCTCTACCAGACAGGGGTCCTCAGGATCTACACCGAATCAGAGATGATCGTGTGCATGCCTGTCAGTAGCTTTAGGGTAAAAGGACATTATTTTTGGATCGATAAATGAAAGAATTATCATGTTTTCAGCCCACACTGGTTAGCATACGTCACATTATAATATGACATGGAATATATCATCACATTCTCATTACTACTCACAACTTTGTGATCTCTCTCCATTTCCACCTCCCTCCACCATATTACTCAAATCCTAGGCAATCATTTGCAAACTTTTATGAGACCCAAATGCAGGGACCTTCAGGGCGGGAACTGCCCAGGTCTTCTAACACACATGGATGGGCCTCTGAGACAAGTAAAATCAACCATGAGCAATCGATTTGCGGGACGTATGAAAACCAGCTCTTGGTTGCAAGCTGTACCCTGATCTGTGGGATTTAAGCATTCAGCCAGTTGGGTGAAGAATGAGGTGTGCCAGTGCCACTGACAACAATAAGAGAAGGGGCCTTCTCTCCCGACCCAGGCTGCGCAGAATTTCCCATCAGACTCACCCCAGTACGGCGTAATTGGTGGAGGATTATTTGTTTGAACTTGCAAAATGGATTTCTCAAATGTTTGAGCTGGTGCTAGAAGTGTTTTCAAAGTGCCTGCGTACTCATCTTAAATACACACATTATTAAGGGATTTTATTTGACATTTAACAATTTTGTATATTAATATTCCCCTCTTTGCCCTAAATGGCCTAATCCGTCTAAATCCACAGCATCAAAAGTCATTACACAAAAAGAACAAGATGTTGCCAGAGCCACTGTGGCCCGGCATTGAATTTGCGTGAGCTGAGATGATTCAGGCAGATTTATATCCTGTTATTTCCTGAACTCCAAGCAAAACCTCACAGGTTCAAGACTTTGAAAGCATTTGTCTGAGCAATCTCACTTCATCACTTTGAAAGGGATGGAGTTTCTGCCATCTGCTCCAGCGGCGATGCCTTCCTGAAAAGGAGAAATCTCTCTCTCTCCCTCCAGCTGGACAGATGAACCCCAGGGTGAGCCCAAGGCCCATGGCCACGGGGAAGAGGGGATCTTTACTGCACCTTCCTTCCCCTGGAAAATTTTCTGCTACCTCTTCCCTGGGTTTCTGTGACATGGAAAGACACTTGCAGAGAGCGAGTGGAGGGGGCACTTCAGATTTGGAATCATTACTTTGTTCTCACTAGCAAATGACATCAGGGTTGGGCTGGAATAGTGGTTTTTAATCATTTTTTGAGTCACACACATCTCTGAGAATCCGATGAAAGCTATGTACTCTCTCCCTTGAGAAAATCAGTATGTGCACACATGCGAAATTTTGCTTGTGCATATAAGCGGCTCACACAGTGAGTTACTCACCCACAGGTTTCCCAGGGGCCTACGAGCACTGTTTAAGTATCTCTGATCTAAGTAACAAACACTTGCCTGCCCCTTTGATTTACAAAGCATTTTTAAATCTTTCTGTCTTTACACAACTCAGGAAAGTAGGTACCTATTTCACTCTCATACCAAAAAAAAAAAATGTATTGTCAACTCAGCTTATAAGAAATATATTTTAACTTTCCGCTCTCAAATCTTAATTTTCAGCCACTCCTGATGGGAAACTGCACTTTGAAAATGCAAGTTGTATTTGTTAAGTTTTCTAGCCAATTTGTTAACACTAATTCCTCCCTTTTTTTTTTCCCTCTATAAAAATGGAAAGATCACAGACTAAATTCAAAAGGCCTGGACCAGAATCTAGACACCGCCTTCTCCAGCTGTTCCTAAGTCATGGCTCTGAGCCTTGGCTCTGTCATCTGAAGAAGGGGCATGACACCACCTACCTCACCCCGGTCCAGAGGATTACATGAGTCACACCGGGATTCTCGTCTGAGCCACACCCCCCAGGGGGACATATCAATATCTCAGAACACTGCAGCAGACCCATTGTTTCCATGATACAAACTACAAAGAGTCCAACCTACAAAACCTTCTAGACCAGTGGCGCGGAGCAGGAGATAGAGACAGCGAGTGTTGCAAGTAGCAAGAGGGTTTAAAAAAAAAAAGTTTTCTTAACTCCCGAGATAACCATGATTTAAAGTGTCTGTCCTGAGAAGATTAAGGAGACATGATGATGAAGTGCAACTGGACTGCTAGGACACTGGTTTGGAAGAAGGGAAGACAGCGGAAAACCGGTGAAGTCAGAAGGAAGTGGGGCGTTGATGTAACAGCACGTCACCCACGTTCACTTCTGAGCTCTGACGACGCTGCACAGTTAGTTACGCCAGACGCTCCTCGCCTTAGTAGAGACCGGAAGAAAGGTGAGAAATCAGCAAACTCTCAGTACAACCTTTCACTTTTTTGCAACTTTTCATATACCTACAAAGTTTTTTAAAAATATTTAATAATTTTCATAGCTAAACTTTGAGTAGAATATTAAATTGATTTTTTTTTAATTTTAAAATTTAAAAAAAGTGTCTATGTCACTGCTCATACCTTTGAATGGGAGGCTATGAGAGCAAAGGAGCCCAGCTGTTTCCACAAGCATCCTGAGGTATTAAGAAATTCCCTGAACAAGAGCGGGGTTCCTGTCACGTGCTAAGCATGAACCTAGCCAGAGCCCGGGCCTCTTGGAGGGACCCACGAGACCGCCGCTCAGCAACTGCCTGACGCCTTTGCTCAAAATAGCCACTCCATCCTTGCTCACTGCAGCCTGCCTTCTGCCCAGAGGACTGCTGGCAGCCGAGGTCAGGGCTAGAATGACCAGCTGGCACGACAGGCAGGATGAGCTTCTCCTGGCTTCTTTGTCCCCAGCCTAAGAGGGAGCAGGCAGGGCCACAGCTAGTCTTTCCAGGACTGCTGTGTGAGTGAGGATAAGACGCCCCCTCTGGGAGGAATGATTAGGAAGGGTGGTTCCCCTGGGCTAGCGCAGCTCTGTGGGCACAATCCTTGGCAATCAGAAGAAGGGCTGTGTTTCAGCCCTTGGTCTCCGCAGACCTGGTGCTTACGATCGGTAAATAGACTGAGTAACCCTGGGGTAAGCCTCCCCCCCACGTCTCAGTCGTTCTCACCAAGGAGTTAGGAGGGTTGAGAGCATAAGAGTCAGCAACCACAAACAAGGAAGAGGGCAGATGGCCTGGGCCTGGGCCTGGGATTAGATATCACCAACCCTGCTTCCCAGCGAGGCCCTCACTGACTGTCATTCATTGCATTAGCAGACACTGAAAGAGCCCCTTCTATATGTTAACTATATGAGGTGCATTACGTAGGTATATACGTTTTCTTTAAAAAAAACACAAAGATTTATTTATTTATTTATTTATTTATTTATTTATAGAGAGAGGGGAAGGGAGGGAGAAAGAGAAGGAGAGAAACATCAACGTGTGGTTGCCTCTTGTGCGCGTGTCCCCAACTGGGGACCCAGCCCACAACCCAAGCATGTGCTCCAACTGGTAATTGAACCAGCGACCCTTTCATTCACAGGCTGCCACTCAATCCACTGAGCCACACGTTGGGTGCATTACATAGGTTTTCATTTGCTTCTTATAAAATCTCAGCAAGATCATTATTATTCCCATGTTGCAGGGAGGGAAACTGGGGCTCAGAGAGACAAAGTTTTTTTGCTCAACATCAGACAGCTAATGAATGGCAGGGCTGGGGTGCAAACTCCCTCGTGTCTGACTCCAAAGCCTCAGTGGTGGTCAAATCTGGCTGCATGTCAGAATCAACTATGGAGCTCCAAAAGCCTGCCAATACCTGAGTCCCACCCCAGAGACTCAGATTTAATCGGCCAAGTATCAAGGTGGTGGTTGTTGTTTTACATCTTCTCCTGTGATTCTAATCTGCACCCAGAGTTAAGAACCACAGATTCAGGTGAATTACTCATCCTAGTCACATTCAACCTATTTTCACCCAAATATCTGAAGAGACAGATGGTCGATCGGGGAGTGAGATTTGATATGGCACCAGACAGGAGTCCCGTTTCTAAAACATCATTCCATTCCTTGCCACTCCTTGGGACCTTGAACTTTTCCAGTGTCCCCCTTTTTAATATTAAATATATTTGTTGTCCTGATATATCTTAGTGAAGACGAGTAGTAACTAATGTCAAGAATAGGGTATTGGGAAGGGGACTGGTTGGTGGGGGAAAACTCAGGAATAGGGAAGCTCATGGTAGAGGAGATAGGCTAAATAATAATAATAATAATAATAATAATAATAATAATAATAACAGTAATGAATAATAATAATAGCTGACCTGTATTCAGCACTTGTCATATTCTTGGGCCTGTTCTAAGGACTTCATAAGCACTAACTCAACCGCCTTATGAGGCAGGCATTCCACTGCCCCTACTTTATGAATAAGGAAGCTGAGGCACAGAGAAGCTAATAAATAACTTGCCCAATGTTGCCCAGACAGACAACCTGCTCCACAGTACATTTTGTCCCCTGGACAGTTTCCCTCAAGATTGAGACTGACTATGCCCCTCCTTCCCCGCTCAGCGTCCTGTTTCCGAGGGTCCCTGGAGCCCTGCCTCAGCCTCCTGCCTGTGCAGCTGCTCGGTGCTCCCATGCACCAGCTTCCTGTGCCCTGCCTCCCCAGCGCGGCCAAGGCACATGCACAGCATGGGGTACGGGAAGGGGCCCCGCTGACGGTGACAGCATCTGGGGTCTCACTGCAGGGCTGCTGCTAAGTGGCTGTCATTTCTGGTCAAGTTACTTTCCTCTCTGGGCTTACACTTCCTTCTTTTAAAGTGAAGGCTTTAGGTTGAATCATCTGTATAGGATCTGAGAAGTCCTGCAAATAAAAAAGAAAAGAATTCATCAGGGTTTCCCCAGTCAATATGACCACTGTGGTAGATGGCGTTATTGTTCCCAATTCTTTACCCCTCCCTATAATCCACACTTTTTGCTGTGACTTTACATTTCCTACCACTAGGGGTGGAGTATATTTCCTTGCCTCATTAGCGGTGGGCTTGGCCACATGACTTCATTTGGCCAATAGGATGTTCATAGACATGATGGAGGGAAAGACCTGAAATACGTTCGTGGGGGTAAGCTTTCTTCCATCACCATGAGGAGAACATGCCCTGAGTAGCCTTCTGATCCCAGAAAAATAAGAGAATTGTGGAGCAGAGGCACCCCAGCTACCCCACAGACTCAGCAGAGACATACATATTCTTGTTAGTGACTGAGTTTGGGGTTGGTTTGTTACACAGCATTAGTGCAGTGATAGCTGACTGATATAACTACCAAAACATTCCTTAGTGAACATCTGTGAAATGCCCAACTGAATTACTATTCCAGGAAATACATTTTAAAAAGTGCTTCTCTAGGAACATCTGAGCGAGCCAGTTTTCCTAACTTTCTATGCCTTCCTTAGTGTCCCTATGCACACCCTTTGGTTAGAGTTTAATATAGATATCATCTCCCTGCACTGTGAACAAGGAATGTGCACAGGACGACCTCAAGCATTGCTCCACCTTCGACATCTTCGAGTGAAGCAGCCAGCACCCTCCTCCAGTAAACCACTGGTGGGAGGTGGAGGCCAGTGCCACAGTCGGTGCCAACCTCCGCATGTCCACTCCTCATTTCTGGTCTCATTTCATCTACCAAGTCAGTCACCGTTTATTCAGTGCTGGCTGTTGAGAACATTACAAAGGTGAGCTGGACACACTCTCCCCACTGTCCATTAGTGGCTACCAGACTGACTGACTGACACTGAGATCTGAGGCTCCAGGTCCATAGACAGAGACGTGTAGGGGAGGGTCAGTCGCCCAAGGTTTCCGAGTAGGGGGCAGCATGGCCAGCTTCAAACCCTGCACCTTTGCAGCACTGCTCACTGCTCTCTCCTCCAACATAAACCCTCCTGTCTCCAGGGCAAATCCAGGAAATTCAGTCCTTACAGCACTGAGCTTCTAACCGCCCCACCTCTACTCCCAGGCAACTCTGAAGGCTCCTCAAGCTCATTTGGGGGATTTCCTCGTGGGGGTCAGGCTCTCGTCACTTGAGCAATATCCTTTCACACCCTCTAGTGGCTAGAGGGCAACCCGACATCCTGGAGGAGCGAGGTGACTCCCCTGGGCCTATAAAGCGAGGCTGTTACTCTAAACAGGGTCCTGCGGGAAAGCAATCTGGCAGTAAGTATCAAAAGCCATAAACACAATCCTACCCTTTAACCCAGTAATTCCACTTTGGGGACTCTACTCCAAGGTGATAATCCAAAAAGAGGGGGAAGGTCTGTTACACAGTGATGTTCAGTGCCTCATTGTTTATAACACCTAAAATCGGTAAATATCTTAAATGACCAAAAATCAGGAAGTGCTTACACAAATTATGACCCATCCACATGAAAGAGTAAGTATCATGAAGTCACTTAAAATGATGGAAGAGGCATGGTAAAATAGCAGGAATGTGAATATCGAAATCAGAGGGGCCTATATCGTCTCCGTCAGCTGGTTACTGTTAACAAGCTGCTTATGCCCTCTGAGTCTCAGTTTCTCAATATGTAAAATGGGTTGAATGACAACCACCTTTCGAATTGGAAAGATCAGATGAGAGTCATGGTGCAGAGGCCCTGACACCATGTATGCCCCACAGCAGGAAATGCAATCAATGGACTTCTTATTGTTATTAATATTACTAAGGTTTGCAATTATGTTATAACAGGGAAAATGCACCTGAAGTCACGGTAAGAAAAAAAGCAGGGTGCAAAATTGTACGTTTGCTAGGATTCCATTTACGCCAAAAGAAGAAGGAAAGAAGGAAGAAAGGAAGACGCATAGGGAGAAGAATTCTGAAAGACATACATCAAATGTTGAGAATGGATTTTTTTCCCTTCCCTTTCTCAGAACACATTTCTTAAGTAGGATGTGCGCAAAACCGAGATTGCATTGGAGATCTAAAGATTAAAGGAAGTACTCTTACTCTAAAGAGCTTGCAGTGCCCTGGGCAAGACCGTTAAGTCAATGGACAACACGGCAGTGGGGAAGGTGGCCAGCATAGGGGTGGGAGGAAGGAGGGCTCAGAAAAGGTTACCTGGGAGCTATCGTCGCTGAGCTGACGTTTTAAGACTGGTGCCCTTCTCCCCAGGCCTCTAAGAGCAGTGAGGACTTGTGGGGGGGAATTTAACTCCATGACACTCATCCAGCTTCACTCTGAGTGAGGTATCCAGAAGTGGTTGAGGAGGGGAGTTGAGAGGAGGTCAATGGAGACAAAGTGCAACGGCTTTTGCTGCACCGCACCCAACCCAATCCTGCAGAACCCTCAGTCCTTCCTATACAGGGAAGCGCCCAGCCTAGAAGAGACATCAACAGGAACACGTCGAATCAGCACCACAGGAGTGAGTTGAGGTCATTGCCTTTCTCTCACTATATGAGCTACTTAGAATTTTCCAGAGTGAATCACAAGGGTCAAGGGTCAAGGAAAGTTTTACATATTTAGCAGGGTTTTACTCCCCTGGCTGTCCTCACAATAAGGAAAGAGCCCTGCAAGTCTCTTTGACTCTACCCTAAATGTAACAGAGACAACGAGTGTTTGTAAGACCTCTAGGCTGCAACACACCAGGGTCATGAAGCCAGAGCACTTTCCCTGGCTCTTGCTCCTGAGGGAGGCGTCTGAAATTGCAGCCACACCCAGTTCCCCCTTTATGTCAAAAGGTCAGGGTCAAAGAGGCCTCATAAATGTTTCTGGTGTTATTCTATTTTCATTTGACCTCTAGGTTTCCAGGCTGTATGGGTAGGACCGGGAAAATCTGGGGTGCTTGGAGAATCCAGGTAGCATTGTAACTGTCGGTTCTCTCTCTCTCAAACTACAGGGTCCGGCAGAAGTAATGCCTGCTTCAGTGCGGTTCTATTATTTACTTATTATTTATTATTATCAAAGACAGCAATTTGAACATTTCACCTAAAATGTCATATGGTGTGCTTGAGTGTGGTATCATTATGTTACATAATGGCATGCTTACTATTTTGTAATAAAAGATTTTATAATAAAAAGGGGGCATTATTTGGGCTGGGCCCTGTATTTTCTGTCTACCTCAGAGAAGTAGCTCTGTAATCCAGTACCTATTGCTATACAAGAAAATTTAATGGTATAAAAAATTCATCATTTTATTATACCCATGGTATATGATAGCCAGAAATCAGAAATGGGCCCAGGGGAGTGCCTGACTCTGCTCCATGATGTCTAGGGCCTCAGCTGGGAAAATTATGCTGGAGCTGACTTAATGGCTAGGGGCTGAAATCATCTTAAAGCTCACTCACTCAAATGTCTGGTAGTTAAGGCAGTCTTCAGCAGTGACTGTCAGCAGAAACTGTTCAGACTGAATTGCACAGCCCCACTGCCATGTTGTCCATTGACTTAACGGTCTTGCCCAGGGGACTGCGAGCTCTTTAGAGTAAGAGTACTTCCTTTAATCTTTAGATCTCCAATGCATGTTTCTCCACTTCTGAAACATCGCTCAGCCACCGTCGTCTCTCCATGTGGCCGATTGGGCTTCCTCACATCATGGCGGCTGGGTTTCAAGACTGAGCCTTCCCAAAGAACCATGCCTTGAAAGCCACATTTCATGATTTCTGCTATCGTCACAGCCCCCCC
>PVKM010047285.1:0-11489 GCA_004027735.1 Carollia perspicillata
GGCAGCTGATGGTGACTGGGAGAACTGTGTGAGGACCCAAGGTGCCTACTTTGAAGGGGACTGAGGTGTCATTGTCCTATGTACCATGTTTCTTGTATCTTGTATCTTCTTCAATAAATGCCTGCATTTTTCACATTATATGGCTGAATACTTTCTGGACAGGCCTTGTATATCCAGCAAGACTTAAAATCAGAACTGGTAGTCTTCAAAGAATCCTAGAAACTCCAATCTCTAAAAATCAAATAGCGTGATGGTTTGAACATGTTCATGCTTCAGAGGCCCTCCTTCAAAGCCTGATAGATAAGGTAGATAAAAGTATCGCTGCTGTGGGTGAAGCAGGGCACAGTCCTGAGCTATCTGCTAGCTTCTCCCATGTCATCCACACCTTCCCTGCCCCCAGACAAACCCCTCGAAGCACCAGTGCAACACTAGTCATCTAATTCTTCAATAAAGTTGCATAATAAAGCATTCCTAAAACTCAGTGGTTTTTAATGAAGAGCATTTATTTTCTCTCTGACAGTTGCCGAATGCAACTGGGGTCTTCCATGAAATTAGGTGAAGGAAGGGTAGCTATTTCTAGCTTAAGGGGAGCCAAGCTGGCTCTGTGGCTTTAATATACATTGCAATTCCTTCCATTGATGATATACTCCATTGAGTTCCTCTTCCTCCACTCCTATTTCCATCAAATTCTAGAAATGTATAGATTGCCTACTCAGTGCTCAAGCCTACACTAGGCACTTAAGAAGCAGAATGCAGACTATGGTGGGAGTTTTGGACACTAATTTTCACTGAGGTATGAATGACTACATTGGGTGTGTTCTCCGCATGACTAGTAGAACTTGTAACCATAGAGAGCAGAGATGTACAGTTGGATGGACGCAGTAGGGCCCTATTGGGCAGAAATGCAGGGCACAAACGGGGCTGCAGAGAGTGACCTCAGCCTATTTTACAGAGATCTGTATCTGGTACTTTTATAAAACATGTTTCCCAGAGCTGTATACTCAGTCCATCTCAGTAAATATTTCATTAATTTGTTCATTCAGTAAATACTTATGCACCTTCACCCTGACTGGTGTGGCCCAGTTGGTTGGGCATCATCCTGCAAAGTAAAAGGTCATTGGTTGGATTCCTGGTCAGGGCACATACCTGGGTTGCAGGTTCAGTCCCAGTAGAGGCTTGTTCAGGAAGCAACTGATTAATGTGTCTCTCTCACATGGATGTTTCTCTCCCTCTCTTTCTTCCTTCCCCTCTCTCTAAAAATAAATAAATAAAGTTTTTTAAAAAGTATTCCTGTATCTTTTATTCCCCCAGGAGCAGGTACTTGTCAAACTGATTGATCTGTCCAGCAAATAGAAACTCCAAGAGACCAACATCATTTTTCTTCACTCACTACTTCCAAGAGGCATCGGTACCACAGATGCAATAAGATAAGGTTATAGGGCCAGGCTCTGTGAACTATAGACATAGAGCAGGTACCAGGGATTTCCATGATCGCCAACATCAGTATGGGGCAGAGACGAGGGAATTAAAATACGATCTCAGCCCAGGTTCCAGGAGAATGGGGCCTTTCTAAGCTATGTTTTTGAGCATTTGCCATATATCCAGGTACTGTGGTGGGTACTGAGGACACAGCAGTGCACCAGACGAACACATTCTGTGTCCTTGTGGAACCTACAGTCTGGTGTCTGAAGGCCAAGGGCCATGTGGTGATTACAATAGCTCTGAGTTGATTTTTCCTGAATGTTCTTTCTGTGCTGGGCCTGTGCTAAGGATACAAAGATTAAAGAAAAACAACTCACCCTTGCTTGAAGGGTCCTCACAGACACGTCAACAGGCAGCTAGAATGATGTGTAAAAATTGCTAGCATCCAAGATGTACTTGTAGAGCTCCAGGGCACAGGTAAGGCTGCTAATGGCTCTCACTGGGAAGGGGGAAGTCGAGAGGGCCACACAGAAACACTGAGCATGGAAGGATGGTGTGGAGTTCCCCAGATGGACCTGTGAATACTGGGTGAGACTTACCTCTCGTGGGTAACACTGAGCCATTCACAACATATGGCTTCAGAAAGTATTCAAACAAACAAAAACAACGGCAGCAAAGTAGCTTTAGGCTTCATTTGGCTCATTTATTGTACAAGCATGGTTATTTAAAAATTAGCTTCCCCCCTGGTTTTGCTAAAATGCCCCCAGCGAGACCTGGTTATCTGCAATGCAGCACTCCACGCATAAGGTGTTTGTAAGGTGAAATTCTGCACAGAATTTCTGACTTCTTTCCCTGTTTTAACTTTGAACTTTGTCTCTCAGAGACATTGTTTACCAATAAACAATGACAACGTGAAAGGAGAGAGAAAGTGGGGGCAGGGGTAGGAGGAAAGGAAGATGAGAGGAGAGGGGAGAGGCAGTAGGGAAGGAGGGAGAGAGGGGGTGAAGGAAGAAGAAAAGGATCGAGGTTGATTCCAGGAGCACATTCATTGGGAGATTAGAATCCAGTGCAAGAGAGTCACTAGTTCTTAAAAAAAACAAACAAACAGTGTGGCCCAGCACCAAATGAAGTATGAGACAAGCATGATGGAAAGAATAACAACCCAGATAAGCTGAGAGGAGTGAGGGAAGACAGGAGGCGGAGCAGCCCCTGGCAGAGACAACCGAGTTCCAAACCCAGGCAGAGACGGGGCTGTGGATCCACTTAACAGGAAAAGGGGTAAAAGGCGTGCACAACCTTACCCCTGTGCACAAAATCACCTCAAAAGTAAAGATTGCTTCTGCAGAGGGAAATGTGTTCAAAATTGGCAGTTTGCAGAGAAAGAAAATTAAAATTTCATATCCTGTGTGAAGTGAGCTAGCTGACACCGTCTGCCCAAAGCCAGCTGAGACTGTGCTCTGAGGGCTGTTGACTTTAAAGGGGACCACAGTCGTTTCCTGCCCCTGCATCAAGCCTGTGGGCAGAGCAGTTTCCCACTCTGATTGTGATTCCTATTTGTCACTAGCTCTGGTTCCACTAAAAAAAAAATCAGTTTTCACTCTTTTGCAAGAAAAGTAGTTGAATTAGCCTTCTGGGGAAGGTGACAAAACCATCCTATTTCTGATTGCTATGGCTGAGTCCTAGAAAGTTCATTCCTTAAAATGTCCGAATCCCAGGCAGCTGCATATGACTTGATTTTGAGATAGAGTCCTGGGACCATCAGGTCCCCACCCTGCACCATCCCCTGGGATTTGCCCTTTAAGCTGCAGAGTGACAGGCATCAAATGATGCCCATCCTGACACTGGGAGCCAGGAGAATTTGTACGTTTTGCAGCTGAACCAAACTCACAATGCGCCAGGGAAGAATTGGTAAAAGGTTAAGCTAGAGCGATGGTCTTCCAATTGGAATACTAATGATGACCTCTAATGAAGCCTGACAGTACAATCTGTTTCTCATTGTTGCTCAAGTGCAGGCTGCCCAGCACACCCTGGCTTTTAAGGAAGGGACAGACTGGGATAAATGGGCCCTGCTGGTGAGCAGGCCCGAGCACAGCTGATCTTTCAGCCGGGATTAAATTAATTAAAGTGATTCTCTCGGCCAAAGAATTAGTCTTTTTATCCGTCATTATTGTATTGTTTATTAATCTCCAATGGAGGCTAATTGGTATCTGAGCTTCTGGGGGCGAAGGATCTTGGAGTGATAGGGATGAAATTGTCCTCATTTGGAATGAAGAGAACAGGAAGGGTTGCTTTAGCGCTAGATGTGAGATGAGCTTGTCAATTTAAGACCTTCATCAAAAGACTACAACAGCCCAAGGCAAGAACAGTACGGCAAAATGAACCTAGATGGAGAATGGGTTAGCGGTGCTGGCTTTGCCCCAGATTAGTAATCAACAGAACAGCCACTAAGAAACCTACTGCAAGCACGGCATTGTGCCAGGGAATTAGAGGGACCCATTCATATGCCACAGTCCTTAATTAAACAGGAGACACTTTGGTGAATGAGATGCCTGAGTCCCATTCCCCAGATGAATCTGGAAAAAAAAAAAAAAACCCTGAATACTCATCTAGCTTGAACTCTCATTTTAACAGGAAATAAAGAAATTGCACTCAGTGTGATGCAGTTTATCCAAGCAGGGATATTTCTCAGGTTGAGAGAAAGATGCCAGGCCTGCTTTAGGACATCACAATGTCAGCTGGGATCAAAGGTGATAAGGTCTTTTCCTGTTTTCTGCTTTCAGTTTTACCCTTAGGGCTGGGATGAACTTGGAAGGATGGCCCATGGAGGGGAACCTGGGACTGGGCATGTAGGAGAGGAATATCCACACAAGGCATGTTGAGGCAGCAGAGCCAGGAACCAAGGTTCTGTTTGAATATTTTTTAAGAGCCTTTTCCACTTGCAATTGACAGAAGTGCTGTTGCTCTTTGCCTTCAGGGCCCCTCCAGGAAGACATATTCTAGGAGAATTTCTATTCTGAAGGTGATGGTGCTTTAGCCGTTCTCTTCTGTTTTATTACAAAAGAAGCTGATCAATTTCAAGATGTTATTTTGCAAGATTACGATCTCTCTGAATGCTAGTCAGTTAGTATTCTGTCAGTGACAGTGGACCAAGGTTCAAAGTCAGAAATCTTGTTCGTGATCCTGGAATGTAGACATCACCTTTGTGGTTTCTGTCCCTTTGCAACAGCCTTGCTACTCTATTTCCCACTGTGATCATTAGGTGGCACCTTGGTCTTTGCTAAGCAAAATAGTTGCTGGCTGTGACAGTCTGTATTGCCTTGCCTCCAGGCTGAATCCCAGTGGGTGGCTGTCTACAACAGAGCCAGACAGGGCGTGCACAGCCGTATATGGGAGGAATAGAGAGGGTCAGTCTGCTCGGTTCCATTGTTATGCCCCAATACTGTTGGATTCTGCATTCTGTATTCTGTCTCCTTCCTCCATTTGTACTATCTATAGGGTTGATAAAGGATTCCGTTTTCTCAGCTCAGGCAGATACAACCATCTTGCACAGCTGGCCATTGTAATGCTCCCTCATCACTGATGCTCACCAGGTGGATGTCGGAAATTCACCAGGGCTCAGCCCTGGAGTGGCCACTGATGGGGAAGGGAGGGCTGCTGTTGCCTTGCTGGAGTGGGCCAGGGAAAGTTCAAAGACACCCGTCCCATAGGATTCCCTGCTCCAAGTCCTCTGGCTAGAAAGCACAAGTTTTTCTCAAAGTCTTTCCTATCTATACCCACCTGTATAGTTCCAGGTTTCATGCTACCATAGAGCCCAACACAGAATATCTGGGAAGGGAAAAGGGAAGCAACCCAGGAGGTTCACTGCTGGCTGTCCCTCAAGGACTGGGCTCCCTACCCAGCAGTCCTGCTCCTGTCTCCCTCCCAGAGTCTTCTGAGAGTCGCTTTACACATTCTATCCTGGGGGCTTAGTTGCAGTCAGCAGAAGTGATAGGGGATAGCATACCTATGTTATCTTGATGAAAACCAGAATTCTTCCAGGTCTTTCTAACGTATATCCATTACTCTTTGAACATAGCCTTGCTTTCTGTTTCAACAAAAGCGTTCCAGGCTTATCTTCTATTTTCCTTGCCCCAGCCCTTGAATCAGTCCTTTCTCAGTAGAGCACTGGCTCCTTTCAGCAGAGAGTGGTATTTAGGAACCAGGGCCTGCTACTTGCTCTCACTGCTGCTTTGGGGGTTTTCACCACTCTCACGTGTTCCTGGAGTTCAGACCTTAGAAGCAGCAGCTATGGTGCCACAGATAATACAGCACTACCTGGCTATTTAAATTTAAATTTAAGAGAAATAACATTTAGAATTCAGTGCATTAGTTGCACTAGCCACATTTCAGGTGCTCTATCGCCACAGGCGACTTGTGATGACCACACAGGACAGTGCAGAGAGGGGATGTTCCCAGCTTTGCGGTGCTGCTCTAGATGATTCAGCCCCAGTATGTCTGCGGTATCTATAGTACTTTGCTTGTGCAGATGAAGCATAAAGACTACGTCAATTTTTTGTGCTATTTATCTATTAAGTTAAATATACAACAATACCCTTACCAGCCATATATACTACCCAGGTTGTGCTTTAGGGCAAAGGGACAGTCAATGCCTTCAAACAATCAAATTGTTTCCCAGGCGAGCACTTCATCTACTTAAGTCAGTTTTAGCTATCTAAGAAGGCCAGACATTATAACTAGAAAATTTCTCAAGAATTCAGTCCAAGATATATTACTGCCTAAAATGAGAAATTCCTCTTTATTTTCATTCTCCATGTGTATTTTGTCTACTGAGCCAGTGAGGGTGAGAAGGATAGTAAGTAATAAACCCATGGTGGAAGGTACATCCTCTCTGGGGACCATTGTGGAGCCTTGGGTGTGACAGGTTGCCACCTGCTGACAGTGACTGGCTGGCTACAGAAAGACAGAGGGGTAAAATGATCTCAGAGTTATGTCCTAGAATAAAAGATGAGAAAAATATACCAGGCATTCTATATATTATTATATATGATATATAATATTATTATAATGATATAAGTGAGATGAGGCACAGAGTGTAGTATAAGATTCAGCACAAATAGTGACATTTTAGTGATGCATTTCTTGAAAAATAAACAAGTTAAGTTTCGAGTACAAGTATCCTTCTCTTCCTCCCTCTCCTCCTATGCTAATAGTAATTCCACAACTATATGGCAGCCCTTTTGGTAAGCACTCTGCATATATTAGGTCATTTAAGCCATTATTATTCCAAGCTCCAGAAAGACTAAATAACTTGTCCAAGATCACATAGCTTGCAAGTAGAGGAGAAATTCTGTTCAAGAAAGAAGTCTGGTTCCAGAGCCAAGATTCTCAATCTCTGAGCAAGAAATCCCCAAACAAATGGTGACATCCTTTTATACCAGTTTATTGTGTGGGAAGTTCAGAAAACATTGCTATAAGACTATGTTCACTGTAAGAGCCATAAGAAGCACTCTAATACCTACTGAGACGATAGGTTGAGGACATAAATTCAGGAACAATGGGGAGGAAGATGAGAGCAGACACATACAGTATTTACTTTATACCAGACGTTGTTCCAGGCACTTTATACACCCATCCAATTTTCACAAAAATCCTTTGAAGCAGGTCCTATTATTATTCCTATTTTTTCAGAAAAAGAAATGAGGCACAGAGGTTCAGTGACTTGCCTGACATTCCACACAACTAGTAAGTCTGGGATGCGGGATTTCAACTCAGAGTCCAGGGTCCTGGCCACCACACCGTATTGTCCCGAATGTTACTAACACATTGCTGCTAATGTCAGCTCCTAAAAAAGTGACCCAACCACAACAACCCCCACCCTGACAAACTTAAAAAATACCCCCAAACTGAAGCTACACAGTCTTCAGACTTATCTTAAGAGAAGCATGCAAAGAGAAATTGTCAACAATAAATCCCAGTTGGGGTGTGTACCCCCCGCCCACAGGCTACTGGATTCTGACTCTCTGTACCCTGCCCACGTAGGTTCGTATTATTTTTTTATCATTCTCATACAGATACACACGCACACCTCCTTCAGAGAAACTCACCCGTTGTGTTTGTCTTTCCGAGTTATTCTGACTCTTCCTACTTCGCACTAGCTCCTTGAGCTGCAATATGCCTGAAACAAAAGACATCAATTGAAAAGCCTGAGTGGATTTTCTTAGAAAATTGCACGTTTCCATCATAGGGCTGTTGTGAGGCTCAAAGCAAGGCATATGTGCGATCTCGCTTTGAAAATTCTGAAGGCCTTGAGAAATGTAAAGGATCGTTAGTGTCACCATACTAAAAAAGTTAAAATGAAAATAAAAAATAAAAACCCAAGCTCTCTTTCCAAAACAATTGCCTTAAATACAAAATCAAGGGGAAGGCAGGGCTGGTGGTTCACAGTCTTTTCACTGCATGGGGCTGAGGAGTTTTTATGTGTGTGTTTCTGTTTTGGTTTTGGTTGCCGTTCACATTTATTTCACTGGGGCTGCACGGCACTTACGAAGCTCACGGAGCCTGTGCGGCTGGATTCAGCTATGAACTGGCCAACAGATGACACTGTTTTTTTCCCGGGAAATTTGCATTTGTCGTTGCGGTCATTGAATTGCAGTCACTGCTCCACACACGAGTCACCTCCTCAAAGAAGTCTTTGTGTTGTGCTTCAGATTAAGAGTGTTTCTTTCTGTCAAAGGCAGACCAACTCTGCCTGAAACGAGTTTCTTGTTACGGCACAAAAAAAAGAAACTTGGTAAAAAGATGCCAAGATCATCCTTTGAATATCATGGCCGCACTCGAAACCAGCTCACCCTGTGGCCTCAGTAAAGCCGCCAAATTTCTCTGGACCTCAGTTCTCGTCTACAAAATGGGGAGTGGGGACTAGAATTTTGTGATCCCTTCAGACTCTAAAATTTTATGATTCTATGACTCGTCCCTTCTGAGAGCTCAGAGATTATATGTAGTGCATACAGGCCCTAACAGTGATTAAAACTTAATGCTCCAGAGGGAAACACGAGACTTCATCCTAATCAAAAATATGTACCTCTTACTTTACAGTTAACAGAGTATTTTTAGGTATTTATTTTGTTTCATCCTTACCATAAACCTTTGAAGTAGCCATTTTCATTCCATTGCAGTTCCGCGATAGAACTGAAACTGAATAAGCAGGAAATACCTCTTCCGAAATTCCACACTTAATGAGCGGTAGTCCTGAACTCAAGTGGCAAGTTTGGAGTATTGTAATCACTACGTCGCAATGCCTGGAAGTTCAGTGTAGCAGGTTTTTTACTCCCTCCTTGGCACTGAAAATTATGCAGGTAACCCACATATTCTCCCATGAAAGAATGGTAAGAAACTGATTGCATAAGAAAGTTTGAAATGTTTTGGGGGCTATTTTATAAACATTGTGGTGGCAAAAGTCACATAAAAAACCTAAATGCTGTAGCTCAACTCTCACTCATTCATTCATGAATTCAACACGCATTTGTCACGTTAGGCATGGTGCCAGGAGACACAGGATTGAAGAAGGCAAAGTTCCTGCCTGTTCTTACCCTGTGTATCATCTATCATAAAACACAGGGATTCTTGTGAGTGTGCTGGATGCTACAGGAGCACAGAGAACAAGCTCACGGCTGCCTGGAGCAGTTAAAAAAGGCTTCCCAGAGGACAAGGGTCTAACCGAGAACCTGGGCGAGAGGAGGAGGTCACTGGTTATGTGACAACCATCTACGTGGGCGATGTTCGTGTAGAAAGAAGGGCGTGTGCAAAGGCAATCTTGCTTTGACTTTTGTAAAGATATTGCCTCTTTAAAATAGGTTTCCAAGATTTATATTCTTAAATTTTTTTTCAATTACACCTGACATATAATATTATGCTAATTTCAGGTGTACAACATGGTGGTTAGACATTTCCGTAACTTATGAAGAGATCGCCCGAATCAGTCCAGTCCCCACCTGACACCATACGTGGTTCTGGCCACACTGCTGACTGTGCTCGCCGTGCTGTCCTTCACATGCCCGTGACGGTTTCCATCTCTAGCAATCTGTAGTCCTTAGTCCCTCCCCCTTTCACGCATCACTCCAAAGCCCTCTCCTCTGACAATCATGAATTTCTTCCCTGTATTTATGAGTTTGTTTCTGTTTTGTTGGTTCATTTATTTTGTTTTTAGATTCTATGTATAAGTGAAATCACATGGTATTTTTCTCTTTTCTGACTTTATTTTGCTTGGTATATATAATACCTTCCAGGTTCATACATGTTTTTGCAAATGGCAAGATTTCATTCTTTTTTATGGTTAATATTTCATTGTACCACATCTTTATATATTCTAAGACGTTTTTAAGTATAAAAATGAGTGAGTTCTGTCAAATTAAATAATATAAAGGTCTATAGCCCTGGCTGGTGTAGCTCAGTGGATCCAGCACGGGCCTGCAAAACAAAAGCTCACTGGTTCGATTCCCAGTCAGGGCACATGCCTGGGTTGCAGGCCAGGTCCCCAGTGGGGGGCCACATGAGAGGCAACCACACATTGATGTTTATCTCCCTCTCTTTCTACCTCCTTTCCCCTGTCTCTAAAAATAAAATGTTAAAAAATAATAATATAAAGGTCTATAAAAATAAGTTAATATTCTCTTTGCCTCATTCTCATTCCCTCTCTACCCAACAAATATGTATCATTTTTGTATAGGATCTTCCTCTCTACCATATTATTATGTTACAGTTAACTTGTTTTAATGTGCATGAGCCCAGACAGTGTGATATTATGTATATGTTAGTTGGTTTAAATTACAAGCCAAGAATAGTCACTCGCCCCAATCTGGATGTGGCTACTATAACTGCTTCAGTGACCTTCACCTTTGACTGACACAAGGACACCTGGTCGATTTGTACAATGAATGTCAGAAGTGGCTTTTTCACAGCTGAAGTTAGTTTGTTAGCATGATAGATGTTAAAAATGGGATCTCCTTGGTAGTATTCGATTTCCATTACTTTAAGACTCTAGTAAGATACTCTCCCAGTGATGGCATCTGAGACTTTATCCTAAAGGGTACTGGTCCTATTCGTTTTCAGGGATTTCTTTTTTAATTTTCTCATTCTGATACTTTTTAAAAAGGTTTCATTTATTTGTTTTTAGAGGAAGTGAGGGTGAGAGAGAGGGAGAGAAACATCAATGCATGAGAGATACATCGATCCTTTGCCTCTCACACACCCCCGACTGGGGACCTGGCCCACAACCCAGTCCTGTGCCCTGACTGGGAATTGAACTAGTAACCTTTCACTTCAGAGGGTGGCATGCAATCCACTGAGTCAGACCAGCCAACGCTGAGGGATTTCTGATGGCCTAATATGGATAGACCATCAGGGAGATAGAATCCTGCCCCTGCAGTACCGTCACCTCTGGCTCAAGGGAAACTGTCATGCAAGAGAGTGAGTAGAGCAACTAAAAGACAGAGGCAGACCTGACTGAGTTCCAGAACTGGTGATGTGACTGTTTGTGATTGCATGTAGTAAATGTTCACCTGTGCAGCAGAATAGAGTTAGAGACTTGCTTTATTACAGCCCAGTAGTGAAATTGTTAGAAAGCAGCTACCTAAAACTTTTAAGAGATTAATATGATTTACCAACATGACCCTAAGGGTGGTCATGACGAAACTGGCCTGGAAAAGTTCACAGCACGTGCGTGTGCACACACACAGAGATACACACACTTGTTAAAAAATAAAAGAGTGGAAAAAATTAAAATAAAAACATTAAAAAGTGCTATTTTTCCCTCACCACCTGGCTTATTTAAATTAGGACAAATACCATATGGCCTCACCTTTAACAGGAACCTAATCAGCAAAAGAAAAAAGCAAGCAAAATATAACCAGTGGCATTGACATTAAGAACAATCTGATCGTAACCTCGGGGGAGGTGGAAGGGGATAATGGGGGGAAGGGTTTTAAGGAACAACTATAAAGGAACATGGACAAACCAAGGAGGGGCTGGAAGCAAGGGACGGAGGTGGGTTTGGCTGGGGCTGGCGGGGA
>PVKM010047286.1:0-11487 GCA_004027735.1 Carollia perspicillata
TGCTCAATATCGCTAGCCATCAGAGAAATGCAAATTAAAACCACAATGAGATACCACTTTACACCCGTAAGTATGGTCATCATAAACAAAGCAACAAACAACAAGTGTTGGAGACGTTGTGGAAAAAAAGGGACCCTAGTTCACTGTTGGTGGGGTTGGAGACTGGTACAACCACTGTGGAAACCAGTATGGAATTTTCTCAGAAAAGTAAAAATGGAACTGCCTTTTGACCCAGCAGTTGCACAGCTGGGATTATATCCCAAGAACCCTGAAACACCATTCCAAAAGAACCTATGCACCCCAATGTTCATAGCAGCACAATTTACAATAGCCAAGTGTTGGAAGCAACCTAGGAGCCCATCAGTAAATGAATGGATCAAAAAACTATGGTACATACACACAATGGAATTCTATGTGGCTGAAAGGAGGAAGGAGCTCCTACCCTTTGCAACAGCATGGATGGAACTGGAAAGCATTATGCTAAGTGAAATAAGCCAGACAGTGGAAGACAAATACCTTATGATCTCACCTTTAACAGGAATCTTAGCAATAAAACAAACAAGCAAGCAAAATATAGCCAAAGACATTGAAATAGAAAACAGGATGACAGTAACCAGAGGGGAGAGGGGAGGGAATTTCAGGGGAAAAAGGAAGGAATTATAGGAACATGTATAAAGGACACATGGACAAAAACTTAGGGTGTCGGAAATGGGAGGGAGGTGAGGAGCGCTGGGAGGGTGGCCTGGGATGATAGTAAAAGACAGAAAACTGTACTTGAATAACAATTAAAATTAAAAAAAATAAAAAAAAAGTGAGCAGCACTTAATACAGAGCAAATCAGTATGGCTTTTTTATTTGTCTTGTAATTAAATTTAGGGAGGAAATGACCAACTGAGGCAAAAGCTGTGGTACTTTGGTCTATGCGGAGAACCCGGCACAGAGGGTGGTGCAGGTACAGTGCTCTACACCCTGCCATAGCCCACTTGATGAGTACTAAGGCAGTTGCGATTTTTTTTGCATGCGTAAATATTTTTTAAAATTTTATTTAATTGTTTTTCAAGTACACTTTTCTGTCTTTTACTCCCATCCCAGCCCAACCCCCCAGTCCTCCCCACCTTCCTCCCATTTCCACATCCCCTAGTTTTTGTCCATGTGTTCTTTATACTTGTTCCTCTAAATCCTTCCCGTTTTAGACATGTGGCCATCTTCTGTAGAACCAACTATTTATCCCTCATATACCTTTTCATTAAAGACAATCACTGTGTAAGCTTGTGCCTGGTGCTCATATAGCACTGGGGATAATTGAATATTAATCCATAGACCCTACCTTCAGTGAAGTTATGGCCCAGGGAAACAAAGTCAAAACTATGAACCTGAAAGTATGATGAAAGCTGCATATTTTTTTTCTTAATGTAAGTGTCAGGAAAGCCTTCTTAGAAGATGTAAAATATGAGTTTAATTGTACAAAGTATATGTTTTTAATCTGTCTGGTGTGTTGACATGGGGTGTATCAGAGTTGGTAAAAAGGTAACTCCAGGCTAAGGGGTAAGTATAATAAGTCAAAGGGAGGGGAAAAATGTGAGGTGTCTAGATATTCTAAATAGTACCTGAGAGTGTTATCACATCTGCTATTCCCAGGCAGGAATTTCCCCAAATACAAACCAGGTCTTAGCTCCTGGTTAGATTCCAAGTAGAAGCAAGGGGACTGTAAAGAGATGGGTCTGTCCATTGTCCTAGCACAACTTTTTTGACTCTGCTCTATCTCAGCTCTTTCTTTCAAGGCCACCCTCTTTCCCCAGAAGGCCTCAAGATTATGATAAATACCTCTAAGTATTAGAAATTTTAGCTTCCCGTTGACTCCCAGGCTGCTTTCCATCAAGTCTGGTTTTTCCCTCGGGCTGTAAAGATAAATGTAATTTCTATCCCTGAAATCAGTTTTCAGGTGTTCACCAACAGCTATGCAATTTACCACAGCCAGAATTTTTAAAATCTAAATTCTACTTCTCTCAAATTTTTGAGAACATACTGCTATTTCCAAAAACATCTAGATTCTTACCTGTTTCTCCATGTGAAGTATCACATTTATTTAGTTTTGTAAATTAATTTCAGTCAGTAAACTGTGTTTTGTTATCATATTGTGTTTATTTAAACAATCGGAGGTGGCAGGTTCTATTTTTTTTAATTGAGTTTGCTTCCAGGAGTGCTACCTGTCTTGATAGCTACATAGAAACTGTTCTCACTCAAGCTACATTGTAATGGAAATAAACACTCACCACAACATCACAATGCCTCTCTAATTTATTGTTTCTGATACACAAGTGGCATAGATGGTTTTAATAATCATGTGAGATACTTGGCCTGCACAAAAGTAAAGAAAATCAACCTCACTATTAAGCCAATAGTCAAGAGAGCTCTTGACTCAGAAAAACCATCACCTAAGCAGAGACAGTTGCTCTCATTTACATTAGTTTTCCCTATAGGAATTCAGACAATTGGTAGTTGTCACCTGCCTTTCAGCATCTGAGAGGTTACCATGCCTATTTTCACCTAGACAGTGATTAGAGGCCATGAAATCTTGTAATATTTGCCATAGAATGAGCCCACATAGTGCCAGACAGGAACAAGATTGTAACACATTTAAAATCAGCCAGCTCAAATGCAGAGATATGTAGTAATATAAAAATACTACGATTTTAATATGAGGTAATTTAAAATTGTATAGCGGTTTAATATTTGTCAAAATAATACACATATAGTAAAGAAAAACAAAAAAAATATGATTGTGCAGTGAAAATCATTTCTCACCACAAATCCTTCAACTTATAAGTTCTGCTGGCTATCACAAAAAACACTAATAGCATTTCTGCTACTTCGTTAACATTAAAATTATTTTCTGACATTGTCTAGTAACTCTCTGGTTTGAGTTAGCTCACTTGAACCATCTCCTCCTCTTTTCTCTGGCCTCTTCTCCATTTTAGGTAGTACAGTTGGCTACTGAACATTGTAGGTGTTAGGAGCTTCATTGCCCTGTGCAGCTAAAAATCTGAATATAACTTTTTGATGCCTCTAAAACTTAATTACTAGTAGACTGCTAATGACCAAAACCCTACAGATAACATAAACACTTGACTAACACATAATTTGAATGTTATATTCTTACAATAAAATTACCAGAGGTGGGGGGAAGGGAGAACTGAAGGAAGATAATCAAAAGGTATAAAAAAAATAGGAGAGGTGAAAGATAGCTACTGAGTAAGTGGAAGTTCAGCCCATTTGCTTGTGACCCCAGCATGAATTTTCAACTGATCTTCTGACAAGTGACCTGAATAATCAACAGAATCTTAGCTGGCATTAATTTTTAAAGTCAGAGGGTGCAGAAGAGGCTCTGCACTGTCTGGTAAGAGATTTTACAACTTGAAGGGATAATACCCTGCAGAAAGTGACTAAACCAAAGGAGAGAGCAAGGAGATAAAGCACAGCTTGGTAGCTGTCACTCCTCTAAGACCAAGGACCCTGGTCCAGCACAGGAACCCCCCATCCCAATCAGAAACTACTTGGGAGGATAAATGGGGGTCTGGAAGACTCAAGCTGCATACAGAGTGAGTAACATACCCATGGCTGCCATGCCAACTGGGAGAGACTAGGAGAGAAATTCTGGCTCCTAAGAGTTTGGAGGCATGGGAAGGTTGTGACCAGCCCTTGACCAATAAAACCTTTTTGTCAATGGAGTGAACAGAGAGCCAGGCAGTAGTTCACAGCTGCAGTTTAGATGCCATAGAGGGGCTTTTTAATTTTTTTTTTATTTTATAGCACTTCAAGTACAGTTACCTACCTTTTCCCCCCATCACTCCCCACCCCAGCCATCCCCATCTCCCTCTCCTGATCCCACTGCCCCTTGGTTTTGTCCATGTGTTCTTTACAGCTGTTCCTGAAGATCCTTCCCTTTTTCCTCCTGTTATCACCTCCCAGCTCCCCTTTAGTTACAGTCAGTTTTTTCTTAATTTCAATGTCACTCATTGTATTTTGTTTCTTGTTTGTTTTGTTGATTAGTTTTCACTTAAAGGTGAGATCATATGGTATTTGTCTTTCACTGCTTGGCTTATTTCACTTAGCATAATGCTCTCCAGTTCCATCCATGCTGTTGCAAAGCATGGGAGCTCCTTCTTTCTTTCTGTTGTGTAGTATTCTACCATGTAAAGGTACCATAGCTTTTGATCCATTAGTTTACTTATGGACACTTAGGTTGCTTCCAGCACTTGGCTATTGTAAATTGTGCTGCTATGAATATTATAAAACAGCATTAAAATTAAAAGAGAACCAACTATACGGGAAAAATATTTGTCAATGATACCTCAGTGGTTTGATCTCCAAATATATAAAGAACTCACATGACTCTACTCCAGGAAGACAAAACCCCAATTAAAAAATGGGCAAAAGACCTGAACAGACACTTCTCTAAGGAGGACGCACAGAGGGCCCAAAGACATATGAAAAGATGCTCAGCATCACTAGCCATCAGAGATGCAAGTTAAAACCACAGTGAGATATCACTTCACATCAGTAAGAATGCCCATCATAAACAAATCATCAAACAACAAGTATTGGAGAGGATGTGGAGAAAAGGGAACCCTATCACACTGTTGGTGGGATAGCAGACTGGTGCAGCCACTGTGGAAAACAGTGTGGAAATTCATCAGAAAACTAAAAATTGAACTGCCTTTTGACCTGGCAATTTTACTGCTGAGATGATATCCTAAGAACCCTGAAACACCAATCCAAAAGAACTTATGCAGCCCAATGTTAATATAGAAACTTTTTAAAAGAGGGGAGTGGAGGAGTGGCTGATAGAGAACCCACATACATGCAGCTGTCCTGCCAGCAAAAAGGCTGATTCAAAGTGCAGTTTGAGCCCACTGGAACCAGCTGGCCAGAAAGAGTAGAAGGCTGCACAGAAAAGGGATTGTGGAGCTCTACCCCACATGGCTGATGAGTAGAGGCACTGTACACAGAATGAAGGGTTTAAATCTGAGCCTTCAGCAATAACAGTGAGTCAGGAACTATATGCGCTAGAGCTGAGCACTTGAGATTTCTAACACCCAGGCAGAAGCACACAAACTGTGGAATACAAACCTCTTGGAAGGGGAAGGCATGCCCATCCCCCATCTACAGGATTGCAATCTCCTCAGAACAGTAAAGCCAGGCTCAAAAACCCCTGTCAGATATACATTAATAAGGGAAAGAAAGACTATTTCAAAGGAGACTTTATGAAATTTTATAATACACTTTGTTGGCTCCTTTTTGGGCCCCATTCAAATGAAGACAGAAAGACAGAGAAATTAGAAATTGGCATAGCAAGAGGTATTCAGGTCCCTACCCAGCCTCAACTCTCACTCAATGCTGTCATCAGCACCAAGCAGGAAAGAGCTGACCCTTTTACACAGATTGACCCCTCATATAAAATGCTAGTTCATCAAATACTATGAATTAGCAGAAATAACCTGGGACCGACCAAAGCGTATAGCATAGGGGTGAGGAACATACTCACCATTTTCCTTGAAGGCTGAACAGTGCCTCCTGCTTCCCCAGGTTTGATCCAGGGACCTCACTCTCCTGATTGCACCAGAGGCCTCCTATGAAGGCAGGTGAAAGCGGTACTTGTAGTGCTGTCAGAAGTTAAATGAACCACCCTTTGGCCTTGTGCTGATAAAAAGCCACCAGACACTGGCCAAGCCCAAAAGAGATAGCCACAGACTGTAGGTTGCTTTTAGCCTTGAAGATGCTGCCTAAACCTAGACTGGGACCGCAGCTGACATCAGAGACAGATCATGAAGGAAAAAAACAGTAGGCCAACAAATACTAGACTCTGCTGAGATGAATTCTACCTCATTCTTTCCATTATTTGTGCTATTTTTCTCTTGCATAGCCTTTTAGCATTGTTTCTTTGTCTTCAATTTTGTTCCTATTATTTCATTATTTTATTTTATTATATATATTGTTTTATTTTATTTTTATTTTAGTTTTAATTCCAATTTCATGTTTTACTCTCCCCTTCACTTACTCCATTTTCCCTTCATTCTTCTCTTTCTTATTTTTATCTTAAATTTTATTTTTTCCCTTCCCACACCTAGTTTCTATTCCTTACTCTTACTATTTCTCCTCTTTCCATCCTCTCAAAACTGTCCTTCTTTTCATTAGTCATCTCACCTTCTTTTTCCCTTTCTTATAATAGCATTTTGTAATTCCACACTTATTAATATTTGCTCAAATATTGTTGATATTGGGGTTGTTGTTGCATTTCTTCCATTCTATCTCTAGATGTTCACTTTAACATTTTTTAATTTAAATCTTATTTTTAATTTCCAGCTGAGATGGAGGAATAGGTAGAAACACTCCACTTCCTTGCACAAACAAAAGAAGGATAACAACCAATTTAAAAACAATAAGCAACCAAAGGTGATAGAAAATCAAACAGCATGGAAATCCAATAACAAGGAGTTAAAGAAACACTTATCCAGTTTGATAGAAGGGGGAGAGACAGGAAGCTGAGTGGAGAGGACACACAGAAAAGCAGCAGACCACACAGGTGAGGTGGGACTGGCTGACCAGGAAACTAAAGACTCCAAAACCTCTAGCTGTAAAATATTGTGAAGGTTGCAATGGCAGAAGAAACCCCCAGCCTCACAGAAGAGTTCATTGAAAAGTGGGGCTAGAGTAGCAAGCAGCATTGTCCCCTTTATAACCCCTCTCTCACAGACAGCGCCACAACACAGCAAAGAGAGTTGCCCTGACCTGGGAAATACCTATGGCTCCACCCTCTTACAGAATAACAGGTGTGCACAGACAAAAAAAAATGGCCCAAATGAAAGAACAGATCAAAACTGCAGAAAAGGAGCTAAGCAATGATGAGATAGATGACATACATGATGCAGATTTCAAAACACTAGTAATCAGAATGCTCACAGAATTGATTGAGCTCAGTTGAAAAATGAGGAATGGAATAAGAACTATCCAGAGTAAAATAAAGTCAAATATGCAGGAAACCAAGAGTGAAGGGAAGGAAACCGGGACTCAAATCAACAATTTGGAACAAAATAAAGAAATAAACATCCAAACATAACGGAATGAAGAAACAAGACTTCTAAGAAATGAGGAGAGGCTTAGGATCCTCTGGGACAAGTTTAATAACCCCAACATCCAAATCATAGGGGTGTCAGAAGGAGAACAACAACAAGAAATTGAAAACTTATTTAAACAAATAATGAAGGAAAACTTCCCCAATTTCGCAAAGGAAATAGACTTCTAAGAAGTCCCGGACTCTCTACTCTCTGGGTAGAGTCCCAAAGATATTGAACCCAAGGAGAAAAACACTAATACACATCATAATTAAGTTACCAAAGATTAAAGATAAAGAGAGAATCTTAAAAGCAGCAAGAGGAAAACAGAAAGTTACCTACAAAGGAGTACCCAATAGACCAGCAGCTGTTTTCTAAAAAAACAAAAAACAAAAAAACCCCACAAAACCCTTACAGGCCCTGGATGCTGTGGCTCAGTGGACTGAGCACCAGCCTGTGAACCAAAATGTTGCTGGTTCAATTCCTACTTGGGGCAAATGCCTGGGTTGTGGGCAGGGTCCCCAGTGGGAGATGCATGAAAAGCGACTACACGTTGGTGTTTCTCTCCCTGTCTTTCTCCTTCTCCTCCCCTCTCTGTAAAAATAAATAAATAAAATATTTTTAAAAGGGAAGCTTACAGGAAAGGAAGGGCTGAATAGAATTATTTGAAGTCATGAAAGACAAGGACCTACTTCCAAGATTACTCTATCCAGCAAAGCTAACATGTAGAATGAAAGTGCAGATAAAGTGATTCCCAGATAAAGTAAATTTAAAGGAGTTCATCATTACCAAGCCCTTAGTATATGAAATGTTAAAGGGACTTATCTAAGAAAAAGGCGAAGATCAAAAACTATGAACAGTAAAACGACAACATATTCATAACTATCAACAACTGAACCTAAAAAGCAAAAACAAAAACTAAGCAAACAACTAGAACAGGAACAGAATCAGAGAAATGGAGATCACATGGAGGGTTATTATTGGGGAGGATGAGGGGGATAATGAGTGGGGAAAGATACAGTATATAAGAAGCATAACTGGTAGGCATAAAATAAACAGTGGGAGGTTAAGATTAGTATAGGAAACTTAGAAGTCAAAGAACTTACATCTACAAACCATGGACATGAACTATGTTAAGGAGGGATGATGAAGGGTGGAGGTTGCAGGATGGAGTGTTAGATAAAGGGAAGAAAAAAATTTGGACACCTATAATTGCATAATCAATAAAATATACTTTAAACAATCGCATATTTTAGCTTTACCCTGTCTTATTCCATTTTGCCTTCCCCCAGCCTGGCCTTGTTTTCATTTTAAATTTTATTATCTCTCTTTCGTAGACTGCTTTCTAACCCTTACTCTTATTACTTTTCCACCCCCTATCCTATCAAAAGTAGTTTTTTTTCCTGTAGATATCTCACAAACTTTTCCTTTTTAAATATAATGTTATTAATCTATTTCCACCTTGATCTATCTTTGACCTTTTGATGTGGGTTTTGCTGAGGTGATTGTTTTATTGCGATTTAGTTCCTATTTTCTTTACTACTTTCCCCCCAAACCTCATATCATACTATTTCTTTGTCTTACTCCAGTCTTTCCTATTCCCTCCCTATTTTATTTATGTTGCAAGTTTTATTTTCTCCTTTTCTTTGCCTTGTTTCTATTTCTTACTCTTATTTCTCCTCCGTCTACCCTCTCAAAGTCAGTTTTCTTCCTATTAGTCACCTCGTATTCTTTTTTCCTTTCATATAATAGTCTTATTCCCTCTCCACATTCATAAATCTTAGTTCATTTGTTGTCAATATCATGGTAACTGTTGGGGGTATATCTTCTGGTGCACATTTTGTTTGCTGGGTTGTTTTGTTTTGTGCTAGAAGCTCCTGTAAAACAGCACACAAGATGTGGTGGGGTTTGTGACTCTCAGTCAGTCAGACGGAAGAGAGAACCCAACAAGGAATGAGCCTAAAACAATCAAAGTCCAATAACGAGAAAGTAGCTCATGAAAACTGCATGAAGGGCATCCTTAGAGTATCCAGCCCAGGAGTTCAGGGAGACTGCAACACTGAGTCTCATAGGACTCCTACCAGAGAAGGCCACTCCACAAAGACAGAGAGTCAAAGTAGATCAATACAGAAATAAAAAGAGCCATCTAAACTAAGAACACACACACACACACACACACACTCTAAAGAAAGGAGGAATCCTCAGAAAGTGCAGTAAATGAAACTGAGACAAGCAATTTAGCAGACATAGAATTAAAAGTAATGGTTATAAATATACTAAGGGAATTCATTGGGACCTAGAGTGAACTTCGTGGGAACTACATTAGCATGAAAAAGGACACAGAAACTATAAATAAGAACCAGGAGTAAGTGAAGAATACAATACATGAAATGAATGCTCTAGAAGGAATTAAAAGCAGGCTCAATGAAGCTGAGGGTTAAATCAACATGTTGGAAGACAAGGTAAACAAAACACCCAGTCAGTGCAACCAGGTGGGAAAAAAAGACTAAAAAGGAATGAAGATATTTTAATGGGGCTGTAGGACACCATAAAACACAATAATATTCACATCATAGGGATTCCAGAAGGAGAAAAATAGGAACAAAAGGTTAAAAATGTGTTTGTAAAAAATAATGACAGAAAAATTTCCTAACTGGATAATAGAGAATGTCTCACAAGTTCAGGAAGCACAGAGTGCCCCCATCAAGAAGAATCCAAGAGGCCCACTGTAAAGTACATAATATTTAAAATGACAAAATATAGGACTCCTGGTCAAAATGGAGGCATAGATAGACATGCTTTGCTTCCTTGAGCAATCATAGAAAGAATTGCAACCAGATCTCAAACTAATAACATCCAGAACTATCAGAAAACTGAGCTCTCTGGAAGTCCAACAACTAAGGATTTGAAGAAGACACGTTAATCATGAGTGGGAGGAGTGGAGTTGCAGGGAGGAGTGGAGAGGAGATGTAGTGTAGAAAGGCAGTGGTGACACTGGAAGAGATGAGAGTGATACTTTGAGAGTGAGTGATATCAGACCCAGGCCACACCACTCGGCCCAGGGTTCTAGCACTAAAAAGATAGGTCCCTGTTAACTCTGGCTATAAAATATTGTGGGTATTAAAATTAATACCCACAATTAAAAATTGTGGCAGAAAAAACTGCCAGATTTTTGCTCCTTAAAGGTCCAGCATGGTTTTATGGTCTAGAATGTGTGTAAACTCACCCACTACAGTATTCACCACAGAGGCAGCAAGACGAAGGGTGTTAGTCTCACGTGGGAAGGGGGTGAAGTGACTGGAAATGGAGCAAGTGTTGGGTCAAATACCAGAACCCAAGCAACAGCATTGTCCAGTCTCTGAGCCCTCCCCACACAGCCACAAAACAGTGAAGTGGACTTCCATAACCTGACAATTACCTAAGCTCCACGCAACACAATTTACAGATGACTTTTCTATACAGGCCCTAATAATAAGACAGGGAATAAAAGAATCTCTATCTAATACTCAGAAACAAACACAGGGAGGCTTCCAAATCAAGGAGACAAGAAATGTTGTCCACATGAAAGAATACAGAAAAATCCCAGGAAAATAAATAAGTGAAATTGAAATAGCCAATCTATCAGATACAGAGTTCAAAACATTGCTGATAAAGATGCTCAGAGAACTCACTGAGCAAAAGCATAAAGAAAGAAATGAAAGCTACACTAAGTTAAATGAAAAATCCACAGGGAACCAACAGTGAATGGATGGAAAAAGGGTTCAAATCAATGATTTAAAACATAAAGAAGGGATAAACATTCAACCAGAACAAAAAGAAGAAACAAGAATAAAAAAAAATAAGGATAGGCTTCGGAAATTCTTGGACTTCTTCAAATGAGCCAACATCTAAGTCATAGGGATGACAAAAAGAGAAGAGGAAGAACAAGAAATCAAAAACTTATTTGAAAAAAAATAATGAAAATAGAGTTCCTTAATTTGGTGAAGGAGATAGACATACAAGTCCTAGAAGCAGAGCCTCAAACAAGCTGGACCTAAAGAGGAACACACCAAGACATATCATAATTAAAATAACAAATGTTAAAGATAAACAGAGAACCTTAAAAGCAGCAAGAGAAGGACTTCCGGCCAAGATGGAGGCATAGGTGGAAGCACTGTGCCTCCTCTCACAACCAAGATTAAGGACAACAAATATTTATAAACAATAACACAACCAGAACACAGAGAATTTGAAATGTCGAAGTCCACGGCCAATCAACCCAACCGGTAAGAGGGGCAGAGTAGGCAGGCGGCAGAGAGAGAAAGCGGCAGGAAAAAAGAGCTGGCTGCCAGGCTCGGGAGTGCCGGGCGGCCCTAGGTGGCGTGGAGCTTGCAGA
>PVKM010047288.1:0-11487 GCA_004027735.1 Carollia perspicillata
GGGCTACCAGGAGAACATCAGGGTATCCTTCAGGTATCAAAACTCACTGACTGGAGGGGACCGATGGATGACAGCTCAACACTAGTTTATAAAACGTGCAGAAGAGGTGAGAGAGGAGAGAAAGCGCAGGAACTGGGCAGCAGGGGATGAGACTCCTTTGGAGAAATGGTTCGTGTCAAGCACATACTTACGCCCCCCGATTATTACAAATGATTAGGGCGTTGCCCCAGAAAGTCCCATGCCCATCACTTAATAAGCACATTTCACTGTCTTCCTTCTCATGGCAGCATTTCCAAGAACTAACTAGGTCTACAGACATAAGATACTGCTCAGATCTACAGAGACTAACGAGGTGCTGATGGGCCCATCGCCTTTACAGCTAATGATCTGTGCTGGGTAGGTGCAAAGGTCCCGCCTCCTAATAAACATGGCTTCTCGATTCTCTCACTTTGGAGAAGAACTCAAACACATTCCCTGTTAATTAGGGATCCTTAAAGCTGTCGAGCCATGGAAAGGCCATTTATGTCACCGTGTCTTCGTGGCACAGAAGTAGAATCGTACAAAGCGCTCTTGTGTCCAGTACTGAACTTGATTCTTCATCAGCAGGGATTCAGCCAGAACAATCAAGTCCCACTTTACTGGAAGTTCGGCTCTGCACCCACATTCATGCTCAGATTTTAAAAAGTGTATTTCACATTGTTATCCGAGAGGGGATTATCGTCTAGCGCCACACAGTGGGAACTCTTTAAGCCTCCCTTCCCTACACTTGAAGATTAGAGGTACAGTAGTACGTTTAATAAGTGCCCGGCACAGGGCCTGGCTGGCACGCAGTGGCTGTTCAATGCGCGGCAAACCCAGGTGCGTGCCCCTTTAGCCTTTTGAGTCTGCAGGAGAACGGGGGTGGGTGGGGTGGGCCTTTCCACCAGCCTCACGGCCAAGGTCACACACCGACCAAATCAGACACTCAATGCGACTTCACCGAGGACACTATCCAAGGCAACTTGGGTTACAGTTCACTCAGAAGGAGGTGTATCCATGGAAACCTTGTATACTTTTTTAAAAAATGCATCTGGGCTTTAAATTCCAAAGTAAACTAAAGAAGTGGATCACTCAAACACTGTCAGAATGACAGCGTCCCCTCCTCCGACTGGAAATCAGACCGCTTCTTTGGTGCAGTGTCATTAGGGCATCTCTGACCTCACTAGCAGAGGGTTCGCGCCACAGGTCTCATCGCTTCACTTATGCAGCTGTTGATTTAGGAATGTGTCCTGGAGAAGGAAGATGTAACACCCGAAAAAGGGTCTTCTGTCCAGTCTGCTTCGACTGCCCTCATTTGGCCACCTCACCCTAGATTCCCTGTCGTGTTGGTTTTGTGGGTTTAAAAAACAGTTGTTACTGAATCCTTTCCCTTGTAAACAGGCCTGGCCACTTGCTGGAATAGGACACAGATTTGCCTCCAGAGACCCGTGCAAAGACAGAAGGCAATCAGTGCCCGGGCACAGTGTCCACAGATAGAACAGAGCTCTTGGGAACCAACAGGCAAGATGCCAGAGGCAGGAGGGTTACCTCTTAAAAAAAGTGGAGGGACCCAGTCCAGCCCCAGGGGAGGACAGGCGGGGTGGCAGGCGGATGGGCGGATGCTCCTGAAAACAGGATCTCAGCTCTAGCCTTGTACAGAGACAAATGGGTGATCAGAGACGCAGAGCCGTGCACCCCAGAGCCCGGCCACCGTGACTTCAACGTGGAAGGTATTTGAAGCACGTGTAACCGAACTCCCACTGTGGTCATGAAAACGCTCTAACAGGGGCCAGAGAACTCGTGGCTCTGAACAATGTACAGAAGTTCCCTGGCAAATACAAATATAGGCACGGAATGTCTTGGCTTCCCAACAGGGCTGTTAGCACTAAGGCAGATCACAGACCTCACGTGCTGTAACAGGAGAAATGCCAAGCAAAGGCTTCGGGAAGGGGAGGAAAGCAGTGCGTCTCCAGCTCCAGTCCACAGCAGTCACCTGGGACTGTGGCCATCAAAACGCATCTGCTGGGTCCCACCTGGCACTGTGCGAAGGGCTGCAAATCTGCATTCCCGGCAGGTTCCCAGGGGATGCTGGTGGGGGGTGGGCGGAGGTCTGGGACCACACACCCCTTGAGAACCAGAAGCAGAGCACACCTTTAACTAACTACGGATGTGGGGGTAGGGTGGGGAGGAACACTTCATTTAAAAATCTGCGTGTCATTACTGACCAACACCAAGTCCGGAACTCAGGACAGACAGCATGGGTTGCAGTGAAGAGCGCCCCCTCCATAGCTCCCCTCAGCAGCCTACTCTTTCCCACAGGTTCCTCCCCTTAGGAGTTGAAAGTCCCCCCGATGAGAAGCAGGATTTTAGAACAAACAGACCATTCTTTCTGTTATTAGTTGGGCGGGAGTTTGTCATCAAGGCTTGCCCGGTTTAAGACAAGGCACCATGTCATCTGCAAACAGGAATGTGAGTACCTGTTTTCTATAGTGTAGGTGGCAGTACCCAGCTTATCCAAAATTGGCATTAGATCATCAATGTCATTCAACCCCACAAACAGCTTTTTCAGCCCAGAGGGCCGTTGCCATGGGCCTCATGCTCACTGGAGTCCCCCGCCCCTGCCTTTAGAATCTTCTGTGGTCATCAGTACCAGGGGCCCATTTTGAGTGGGTGCGGCTTAATCCCAAATGGACTGCTGCCCAGAGAAGCGATGGCATAAGATGAAAGCCACAGGCCACCTCAGGCCACCCAACATATTTCTGCACAGGGTGGGAAGAGCATGGCTGGCCGGACCAATGACCTGTTCCTATGTCGGCCACTGATCTTTTTTACCAAGGAAGTTATGGAGACTCAGAGAGGTTAGGCAACTTGTCCGTGGCCATACAGGGAGCAAGAGGCAAAGCCAGGACATCACCAGGTGCATGCCTCCCGCCAGAACCTCAGCTCCTCCATGTGTAAGACACAGAACATAATCACGCTCACAGGGCGCTTATAAAGATCATAGGAGATACCCATAGGCTGATTCTCATTAGCAGGGGTCCATCTACTTTAACTCACATTGGCATAACATCAGCCTCCTCAGGAGGAACCATTCCATGAATATACAAAGGACATCTCTTTTTTTTTCCTGAGACAATCTCTCTGTACAAATAATGCAGCCTTGGAGGAAAGCCTTCGGGTCTACCGCTATTCCCCACTGAGTGCTCATAATAATAATGTAATGTAGACCTGATGGTCCCTATCTGACAGATGAGGAAACTAAGGGTAGAGTTTAAATTAGACAAGAGAGTGCTTTGTCTCCACTCTACCACCGTGTAAATACCATGCAATCTCATTTAAACCAGTTATAGCTTCTTCTCCAAAATCAAAAGGTGGTTATTTGGTCACAGAGCTAAGAACACAGACATGCCTAGACTGAAAACAGGGAGAGAATATGGACATAGCCATAAGCACACATATACAGTTAAATCACAGTTTTTCTATAAATAAAACTTTGTTCTTTAATACTATGGCAACTGCTATCTTTGTTTTTGTACTGACGAATGATTAAACTACATGAAACTTTAGATCCAGACATGTTTTGATGGGTTGGCAGAAAAAGGAGGGCAACAGGGGGGTCTCCAGCAGGGAGGGGTGGGCAGTGCTTTGGGTTCAGAGAGCCCCTTCCTCCTGGGCTAGGGCAGGAGAGAGCGGCGGGGGCCGCCACGCCCAGGAGCAGGGGAGCACCTACACACGTGCCCCGTGGTCCAGCTGGTACATGAGTGGCTGCCCACGCCCCACTCCCCAAACCTGGCAGAGCCCCCAGGACCTTCCCAGCTGGCAGAAGAGGGGAGTGTGCCACCTGTCTGGGATCCCTTGCACCCCCTGCAGGCAGGGAGCCGGCAGCTTCCTTTTATCCTGGGACCTGACCTCATGGGCCTCTCCACAGGGACAGGCCCGAACTGGGGCAGCGGCATGGAGAGGGACAGCTCGGCCTGGATGGCCTGGGAAGCGAGAAGGGGAGAGCGCACACAAGGGACCGAGGAGCTGCTGGGGCGGAGGGAAAATCAAAGGCAGTCCTTGTTCCCGGGCCACTGGAGCTGCTGGCCTGACCCTGCCTAGGGGACACACACTGTGCATGGCGGAAAGAACAGGCCTCTGGGCGTGGGCTCGAGTACTGGCTCTGCCACTTCCTAGCGGTGTGGTCCTGGATGGGTCCCTTCCAGTCACTGAGCCTCTGGTTCCTCATCTATAAAATGGGGATAAGAGTACCTACTACTGCACATAAGTTTTGTGAGGCTCAAGAAGCCTCCCTGGAACCCATGGTCTGAACTGGGTTGGGTCCCCAGGTGTCACTCCTGTGCTGTGTTTTCAGTGTTGGGCTACAGCTCGAGCTGCTTTACCACTTAAACTCTGTGGCACTTTACCACTTAAACCTCACCAGGTTTCTGCTTCCTCATCTGTCAAATGGAGATAATTATAGAGAGCCCTGAGAGATTACTAAGGTTAATGGAGTTCATGTCCGCCAGTGCTTAGAACACTGTCTGATATGCAGCAAACCGCACATGAGTGGTAGCTGTTACCATTGTTGACACTGTCATTCTTGAACTCTAACCTCTGTCTTCTACACTAGACTGTCCTTCATTCATGGATTCTTACACACACGGACTGAGCACCTATCATGTGGCTGACCCTGTTCCAAGGGCTGGGATACCATGATGACTGAGACAAGGTCGCTGATCTCATAAAGCTTCTAGGTCTGGTGGGGGAGACAGGAAATAGACGGGAGGACCAACAAAGACCGCTAAGTACTAATGAGTGCCATGGAAAGACCCAAAGGGGGTGAGGTGCGGGAGTACGTGGTCAGAAGGCTTCTCCCAGGGCTACGTGGCGTAAAGGAGCTCCCCGCGTGAAGATGTGGGCGAAGAATGTTCTAGGCAGAGGGACAGCAAGTGCAAAGGCCCTGCCTGAGCTTGGCACGTCTGAAGACCAGACAGGCCAGTGTGGCAGGAGCACAGCAAGCAGCGGAGGAATGGTCGAAGGCGAGGTCAGAAAGGCTGCAAGAGACAGATCCCGTGTGGGCCCGAAGTCAGGGCGAGGGCTTAGGTTTCACGGTAAAAATAATGGGAAGTCAGTGTAGATGTGGTGGGGACATGACCTGGATTACATCTGAGATAGACCCAGAGACTCTGCCAGACTCACTAACATCACCATGCCCATTTTTGGCACTCTTCCAAATAAGCCGGCTGGTAATGTACTAGTGTTATCATACCTGCTTTACAGATGCAGAAACCATGGGATAGAGAGATTAAATAACTTCCACCAAGACAGCTAGACATGGTGGGTTGGGGTGCAAACCCAAGTAGCCTGACCCCAGAGCCTGTGCACTCTGAACCACTAAGCAACACCACCTTAGATGGCTAGACCGGCCCCAGGAGGGTGAGGGTAGAGACTGTTTTTATTCTAGGTAGCCCTGGCCTGGTGCAAAAAATCAGCCCTTGATAAATGCTTGTTGAATAAATGATGTGAAAACACTGAGAAATGTTATGTAAATATTCTTAAGAAATCCTTCAGATTGTAGCAATTCCAATGATCTCAAATTCTTTTCAATGCTTAACAGATTTTCCTGGGAGAAGGAGAAGAACAGAGTTAGGACATTTACTTCCTGCACGAGCTCCTTTAACTAGAGGCAAACAGCAGCTTGCAAACCTGGCCGGGGGCAGACTGGAGCGGCCGCCTGGGCTAAGAAAACTCCAGCACTTGGCGTATTGTCCTTTACGGTCTCTAGAAACTCTGAGAAAGTGCCAGTCTACCCAAGGAATTTACTCTCCTCATTTTCTTTTTTCCTTATCCTATTTCATTGAATTGTCAGCGACTGAATATATTCAAGCATTTTTATTCATACAGGTGGGGCATTTACAACACAGGTGGCTTTAAAAAGGCCTGATAGACATTCTAAATGGCTCGATATACATATTCCAGCAAGACAATGGCCTTGCATTTTCTCCCCCCACGTAATCTCCTTGGAGTAACTCTGGTGTCTCCTTCGGTTCCAGCAGGAAGGCTATGTGGATCTCTCCCCATCAGAGCCTCGACCTCCGGAGATTCGTGCCCTAGGTCACACAGTAAGGAGGGGAAAGGCCACTGGCAGACTGAGGAAGCCCAGGGCTGGGTGGGACTCCTGACCACACCCTACCTTGCTGGGTAGTTGGGTCCTGGTAGCTTTTCCACTCCACCCGTGGGGCTTTCTCACAAGTTTACAATGGTGTGAGTCCCCTTTTAACGAGGGGCCACTCCTCTCTGTAACAAGTCACACTTATTTACTTATTCTAACTACAGCTAACAGTGTTCCTACATTTATCGCTTGATCGCTCTTCACAAGCACCCGCGATGGAGGCATTCCGATGCACCCCATTTTACAGGTGAGAACATTGAGGCTCTTTAAAAAGAGATAAGCTCTAAATTCAGGGAACCCCAGATCCAACCTCTGATCCGTAATTCGTGGGACTCTTGCTGTGAGAGGAGACTGTCAGGTGTTTTATCCATCCAATCGCCAGGGCGCTGGTATCGCACCCATTTTTTTTTGGAGGTGTAAAGTGAGCTGGGTGACTGCAACTGAGCAGTCACAGGGCCAGCACTCAAATCTGGCTGTCGCCCAAGGACATCCCTCTTTTAGAGTGTCACAGGGGGTTTTTCCTCCCAGCGGGCTGGGGTGGAGGTGCTGGGAAGGGGGGTGCTTTATTGCGGGACCACCTCTCTGGGACCAAGAAGGGCGATTTTGCTGTCTCGCTAACTCCTTGGAGAACTTCCCACTGGTGGCAGGGGTGCGCCGTGGGCGCGGACCTCGGCCCAGCCCAGTCTCACTCCATCCGAGGAGCCAGGGCCAGGCAGGCTCGCGGCGCCACCCTACCTCCGTCCGCAGGGGCAGCAACAGCGCCAGCTCCAGGCTCAAGCCGGTGTCCACACGGTAACCCGAGCCCAAAGCCGCCTCCATCTTACATTTGGGGGACCATTATTTTTCCCTGTCCTTACAAACACTTCATAGAGCGCCATTCTGGCCCAGCCTTCCTACCTCCCACCCCAACTCCCCGCCCTCCGCATCCCCTCCCTAAACTGCCAGCGCCAAGATCCCAAGTGGGTGCAGGGTGCAAAGTTAAAGATTTGGACACAGCAGTTTCAGGTCCCGGTTCCTCCGAGCCCGGGGCAGGAGCGGGGATGGTAATTCCCTCTCATCCGGAAAAACCAAAGGGCTTTTGGGGGCCGCAGCCGGTGCCTCAGCCGGACAGAACCCGCTCAGGAGCTCATAGAAGAGCAATGGAAGCAGAGGGGATAGGCGTGCCCAAGTGTGTGTGTGTGTGTGTGTGTGCACGCGCACGCGCGCGTGCGTTTTTAAGATCCTGGGTGTAATTCCGCAAAGAAGGTCGAGGAGATGGGGCATCGCTAGTGTGGACAGAGGCTTTGTGTCCAGACACGCAGCTTAGGGAATAACCTGGGTGGGGGAGGGGGGTCCTCAGGCGGGGACAACTGGAGGACTTGTGTCTGCGCCTCGGGAGGGAAACGGGATTCCTCATCCAGACGGGACGCCTGGGTGTAGGAAGCTCCGGACTCTGGATCCTGCGGGAGGGTCCGTGCGCCCCCAGCCGGGCTGGTGCGACGCGGGATACCCTGGAGATGCTACAAGCCAAGCATCGCGCCCTGGACTCGGGGTCGCGTCCCCAAAATAGCCCGCCCCAGTCCTGCTCCCTGGATCCTAAAGGCGCCCCTGCCCGCTGCCCACCGGCCCCACCCGCGGCGCTGACATCGCCGCGCCGGCCCGGGGGCTTCCGTCGCGGAGAGCGGAGCAGCCGGGTGCGCCGCGGCGACCAGTTACGCCCCCCACCCCCTACCTCGTGCCCACAGCCTCCAGAGCGGGCGGGAGCTCGGGCACAGGGTGGCGACCGCGCGGCCACACTCCCTCGCGCTGCTGCGGTCCCTCCCACAAGCACTCACAAAATTGTCCCCGCAGCCGTTGTCCGGACACAGCACGTAGAAGGAGACGCCAGGGTCGGCGTAGAAATCCATCCTGCGCTCGGTCTCCTCCGTGGCAATGAGCTCGAAGGGCGTGTTGGAGCACCATTTCTCCGCAACGTCAGCTAGCTGCTGGAAATCCATCCTGGCCCGCCGCGCCCGCCGCGCCCTCCGCTCCCTCAGCCTCCTCTCCGCCGCCCCCCTCCCGTTCCCTCCGCCCCCCGCCCTCCTCTCCTCCGGAGCCCTCCTCCCAGGCGGGTAGCGCGCAGCTCCGCGGGCTCTCGGGCAAGCGGCGGGGCCGGGCTGCGCGGGATCCCTCCAGTCCCGGGGCTCCTCCCGGCGGGCTCTGTTTACATGCTGTAACGGGGTGGGCGGTGGCCAGGGACCGCGCTGCGCCGCGCCCGGCTCCTCCTCTGCCCGCCTCCCCGCCCGCCCCCTTTCGGGCGGCCCGGGAACGTGGCGCGGGCTGCGGCCGGGCGGGGCGGGGCGAGAGGAGCCGGGCGCTCCGCGGGCTCCCCAACCCCTCCCCCTCTTTTTTAAATAAAGGGACTGGGAGCATCCCGGGGCCCTCGCGCGACCGGGGCCACCCCGGGCTGTGACGTCATGGGCCCCAGCCAATCACTGGAGTCTGAGACCTTCACCCTGGTTTGCGAACCGGGTGATGTCACACCGCGGACCCAACATCCGCGACTTTCCCCGTGGCAGCGAGGCGGAGGAAGGTGGCACTCTCTGTTAGCGTTTATCTGCAGGTAGAAGTCCAGGAAAGCGTTTTTCCCGAATGCGATTTAAATGCAGGGGACACCCACAGAATTGCAGATAACTTGTCCCTTGTCTGAGGCTAGCAGTGGGGGCGCTGAGAAAATCTAAGGGGAAATGGAGCTTTTCTTTTTCAGGATCAAAGCTCTGCCCTCCAGTGGATGCGAAGAACCGTTTCCCCTAAATGTATTTACTAGACACTGATAGGAACGTCCACTTGAAAAGGAAGATGAAACCCTCGTGGTTTTTTTTTTCCATTAATATAAAGCTGAGTATTTCTTAGAAGCCTCATAAGACTGCCTTGAATATTATTCAGCTTCACTTCATATTGGATCACCTAAAATGATGAGCTGCTAGTGTAGAAGAGGGGAATTTTAAAACAGGAGTACGTGGCCCAACGATTGCACCTGTTGAATGCTCCCTGGCCGCGAGGACGCCACAGCCGTTGCCGGATTCCGGAGAAAGCGTTGGACACAGCCCTCGCCCGCGGGAACTGCCTGCCTGCCAGCAGTGACGCGTTAAAATAGCACTCATTCTACAAACATTCAACCGTCTTTTATCATTAAAGTTTGTCTTCTGAAACAGGCACCATGCTAACCCTAGGGATATAAATATGAATAATATGTGGTTCCACCCTCAAAGAGCTGCCAGATTAGCCAGGGGAAGCTCACGGCACCGTGAACCCTTGTGAGCACTCCATTTACTCAATACTGTAGATGTGATTCTGGTAAGTTTTCTCTTGCATATTTCTGGAATAGGAATTCTTTTCTCCTTGACTTACCTTAATAAATCAAAGTTGCCTGCCTACAGTAAAAGTAGAAACGGCCCTTAATCTTTTGGTAAATCAGAAGTCCGAATGATGGTCAGCCCAAAGGCATCCTGGGCATTGCATTTGATCAGATCTTTTTTCCTGAAGGAATCACCCTTACCTGGAAGTTAAGGCTTCCAAGTAGCAATTTCCTGACTTTGTAATTTCCCAATTCCTTTAAAACAACTCAGTTCCGTGAAGATTTATGGAACAGCTACTGGATACCAGACAAAGATGGACATAGTCTGTTTTGGGTTTTTTTGGTCATCTAGGAATTTACACCCTATAAACTAGGCAGGATTCTAAGACCTCCTGAGATCCCTGCTGTCCTGGTGTAAACACCCTCCCAATTATTCAATCGAACACTAATCTAGATACTGCTCTAAGGGATTTTGCCCAGTAATTAAGATCTCAAATCAACTGATCTTAACATAGAGAGACTGTCCTCGGTGGGCCTGACCTAATCAGGTGAGCCCTTTGAAGGAACTGGGCTCTTCCTGTGAAGAGGTTCAAAGCACATAGTAAATTTATCATAGGGAGATTCTCCACTTATAGCTTTGGAGATGGAGGGGGCCACCTGGCAGGGATCAGAGCGCAGAGCCTAGTTGCTGAGAGTAACAGCCAGCAAAAAAATTAGACTTCAGTCTTAAAACCGCAAGGAAATGAATTCTGCCAAAGACAAGAATTAGCTTGGAAAAATGGACTTCCACAGAGCCTCCACACAAGGACTCAGTCTCCTGAGACCATGATTTCAGCCTTGGGAGACCCCGAGCAGGAACCTCAGTTATGTTATGTCATGGCTGTGCCCAAACTTCTGACGGAACAGAGCTAATAAATGGGGGTTGTCTTAGATTGCTGAGTTTGTTTTAATTTGTCATGCAGAGGTAGAAAACAAATACACAGGACAATGGAGGAGACAAAAATGTGAATTAAAAGAATTCAATACATTCCCTGGCTGGTGTGGCTCGGTTTTTGCCTTGTCCCATAAACTGAAAGGTTGTGGGTTTGACTCCTGGTCAGAGCACATGCCTAGGTTGTAGGTTTGACCCCCAGTCAGGGCACGTTTGAGAGGCAACCAATCTGTTTCTCTTCACATCAATGTTTCTCTCCACCCCCCTGCCCTCCCTCCCTTTCCCTTGGTGAGCATGTCCCTGAGTGAAGATTCAGAAAAAAAAAAATCAACATGCCATTGCAAATGTTACAAAATGTTGCTTTCTTTCTTTTTAAATATAGGGACCTCAAGATAGAGCAAGCTTCTTACAATTTATACCTGGTTCTGTCATTTAAAGGGTACACATTAATCTAAAGTTCCAAAAATGCAGAGATTCCTTAAATTTGAGGCTGAACTTCAGAAAATACATAATTTTTCTTCTTTTTGGAGAGGAAGGAGTTTAAGAAATACATCTTTTTTGAAATCCATGCATCGAATTTGTTCCCAGTGACGGATGACCATAATTACAAAGTTATATTTACTCGACAAATACTTTTTGTCAGAATATGAAAAATAGAATTCTGTGTATAACGCAGTTGCTCAATGAATTGAATGAACACTGTTGTTTTTTTTTAGAAAGGCATTGAGCTAAAGAGCAGAGCTTCTGGGGTTTTGGGTTGGTTCCTAAGTCTGCAACATCAAGTTTCGATACATCTGCAACTTACTGAAATTGCCCCGAGCCTCATTTTTCTCTTCTGAAAATGGAGAGGACAGTGAGATAAAAAGTACGCACAGTCTTTATTCCAGAACCTGGCACATGGTAAGAACTCAGGAATTGCCATTATTATTACCCATCACCTGCCTCTGGGGAATGATTTGTAGGAAGATCAGCTGATTAATTTTAAAAGTTAAATTCAGAAGTGACCTGAGGGTGCTAGCATGGTGAGGACTGGTCACAGATGAAGAGCCATCTCTTTTTTCCCCCCAA
>PVKM010047289.1:0-11486 GCA_004027735.1 Carollia perspicillata
AGTAGAAGTGATCCTTTTGTAAGAGATATTTACATTTATAAGAGAAATCTGCATTTGTAAGAGTGCCTCTTTCTCTGTTACACTGGAGAGGAATGACTCCCTTATGAACTGGATTTTTCTTGGTTATCTCTCTTGGCTCCCCCTCCCCCATGGCCTCCCAACATCTTCTGTTTTTAGCTGGAGACGGTGTTTAACGTGGTGGCCGGGGCCATTTCAGGGAATTACTCAGTTTTCCTGGGTCTCTCCCATGCATACAAGGAGGTATATATATATACTATTAAGCTTCTGTTTGTTTTTTTCCTGTTAATCTGTCTTTTGTTAAGGGGGTGCTCAGCCAGGAACCTAGAAGGGTAGAGGGAAATTATTTTTTCCTCCTCTACAATGGCAAAAATTAATTACTCAATAAATATTAGCTCTTGTAATTTTTAAAGCTATTTTCCTCATGCAGTATCCTTTTCCCAGTATCCATAATTGTAAGAATATCTGGTTCAATTAAGTTGCTAATACTGTGCTTTGCATATGATGAGCTGCCAGGTGTGGAGGTGGTCAATGAAAATAATGAGTCTACTTGAAAATAACCAGTCTTAACTCACTTACTAGGACAGTGTAGGCACAGGGAAAAAAAAAAGAAAAAAAAGAAAGAAAGAAAAAAAAAAGTGAGACAAAGAGGCATTAGTTCCCCAGAATTTCACTTTCCCCCACAGAATTGCACCTGGTAAGAGGTTCTGATGGATGCAGCACAAGGCAGCAAATATTTTACAGCCTATGAAAAAAGGCTCTTGCATTTTTTTTATGAACCGAATGTGCTGAGGGAAGGGAGAAGGGGTAGGACAAAGAGTGAAAAAGTAGTGAGTCAGAGGGGAGAAAAGTTTCTTAGCCAAGGTCGCCTTTCCCCTGAGGACTTTTGGGTGAGGAATGCAGACATGCACGTGTACCTCTCAAGCCCTGAAGGAGGGGGCACCACACCTCTCCAGTCCTTGGTTGCAACTCTCTGCAGAAAACTGCAATGAAGGGTAAGTATAAGGTTTTAAAACCAGCGAAAAAGTGTTTGAAAAGTTAGGAATAATCAACAATTTTAGAGTTTTTATAAGAAAACTACTTGTTTAGATTCCAAATGGCTTAATGTCCAACAGACATTTCCTGTTTTATCAGACAGAAATTATCTGCATCCCTACCAGAAAAAAATCTTTAAATTAGTCTTCGCCTTTCAGACTTGTAAATTGCTCTGACAATAGATGTCAAGTCTGGTGTTGCATTAGTAAAAGAAAAAAAAAAACAAGCTAGTAATCTCTTAGATCAGTTTCTGAGTTTCAGATAATTTTCCTGACACTAGGAAATGTGTTTATTCTGACCTACCTCACAGGGTTGCTGTGGTAAATAAGATAGTGTATGCTAAGCCCATACAAATTAAGTAGTGATCACCACAATGCTAAGTGCTATTATTATTATTAGATTGCCATTATTCCTCCTCCATAACCTTGGCAATCTGACTATTCTGCACTGTTCAACTGAAATATTCTGTTGAAACGGGCACGCCAATGGCCAAGTTAATTGGCCTATTTTTGGATATCATTATCACTATTTTTTGCCCTAGCATTTGGCCTAGTTAACTATCCCCTACATTTTGAAACTGTCTCCTTCATTGGTATCTTTTTCCTAGTTCCATTCCCTTCTTGCTAAATCATTTTTCCTGACTCACCTTTCTCTTATTAGCTTTTTTATAAAAAATGTTTTTTTAGAAAATTTATTTTTATAGAGAGGGGAAGTGAGGGAGAGAGAGAAGGAGAGAAACATCAATAGGTTGCCTCTCACACACTCCTAGCTGGGGACCGGGACCTGATTCGGGATCTGGCCCAAAACGCAGCCATGTGTCCTGACTGGGATTTAAGCACATGACCTTTCTGTTTGCCTGATGATGCCCAGCCCACAGAGCCACACCAGTCAGGGCCCTCCAGTGCTTCGCTTTTCTTCATCTCATCCTATCCATGCCTTAATATCTCATACAGGTAACCCTATGTCTAGTCTTCCCTTTTAGCATAAGTTACAGACCTATTTTCAATTACATTTATGAAATGTCCCCCTGTCCATTTTGTCAGCATTTTACACTAAACACATCTTGGTCAGGGTTATTATTATTTGTTTAATTTCTGAGAAGCAACCAGTATCCTTAAGACATTTACACTTGACAGTCCCCACTGTAACTTTTGACTTGTTTCTTTGCTTATTCCTTATATTTAATCAATTGCTGAACCTTACTGACTTTTGCCTCAAAATACCTCTCACATGTGGCAGACCGCTACTTTGGTGGCCCTCAGATGAACTATGCCTGCAATATTTGTGCCTTCTGTCATCCCAGCGGGTACCAAAGGGACCTACCGACATAGTCTGCCCTGGAATGCAGGCACTGGGTGGAGAGAATTGGCTTCCTGCTGGGTAGACTCTGCTGTATTCAGTCTGGGTTTAACTTTTCCTGATGCGCACATGATGCTTTCAAAGGATCGATAACACTGGCGCCGTGGATCTTGTCTTCTTGGAGTATTTGCTCCTAGGGTATTCCCTTTCACCATTACGTTTCCATACAGAAAGAAGCCCAAGACACGCTGTGTGGAAGGCAACTGAGGAGCTTTGGTCAAGAGTCCCACCTGAGTTCGAATTTTTTTAAAAAATAAATCTAACCTCAAAGTCTCTTAATTCATCTAGTTATGTTGCAGATCTGATAATCTCAAATGATGAATAGTGATTACTTATTAATATAATACAGAAAACAGAAATGACATAAAAATAGTTGATAGAATCACAGTCTATGAGAAGAGAAACTGCAATAAGATTGGATTACTTTTAGGTTAACCCCAGCCATCTTAGTGAATAATAAAATCGTTCACTAGTAGCTGATAGGAAGAAAATGAAGGTTTTCCAAATTTAAACTGACTTTCTGAAACATAAAGGCAGGAGATAATGTTTTTAGATTATCAATATTCTTATTTTCTTATTTTCAATAAGAATTCAGCAAAATTTAGCAAATACACCTATTATAATTGTGCTCCAGGTACTCAGAGATGTAAACCAAAACATGAACATAATGAGGAGAGAAATGGAAAATACAAACGAGAACCAAAGGGAACTTTCAATGGAAAAATGTAGTATCAGAAGTGAAATTTCTTTGGATGAAACTAATAGGAGATTCAACACTGAAGAAGAAAGTCAGTTTAATGCATAACAATATAAATAATCTAAAATGAAAATTAGAAAATATTAGGGGGAAAGAAACACAGCCTTGATGAGTTATGAGCAATTATCAAGTAATCTAATGTGTAATTAAAGTTCCAGAATGACTGGGGGAGGGGAAAAATTATTTTAAGAAATAATGGCTGAAAATTACCCAGGTCTACAACACAAAGCTCAATGGACCCCAAGCAGGATAAACAAAAAGAATACCACATCAGTGCATACTGTCAAGAAATTGCTATAATCTGATAATAAAAATTCTTAATTTAAAAAAAAATTTAAATTTAAATTTTTTACTAATAGATTTTTCCCATTACCATTTAGTCCCCCTATTCCTTCCCCCTGCAGTCATCACCCCGTTGTCCATGTCCATGAGTCCTTTTCCCTTTTTGCTTAATTCCTCCACTCCCTTCCCCTCCACTCCTCTTAGCTGTATGATTTCACTCATACGTGGAATCTAATAAACCAACTGAACTAACAAGCAAAATAGAGACAGACGCATAGAGAGCAGCAAGAACAATTCTTAAAAGCAGCTGGAGGAAAAAAATGCTGAGAAAAAAAGAATTAGTACAGATTCTTTTACAGAAATTTTGTAAGCTATTGGACAGTGGAATGGCACTGTTTAAAGTGCTGAGGGAAAAACAAATCAAACTCTGAGAGTCAGACACTGCAGTAACCCTTAGCAGGTTGGTGGGAGGTTGTGGTGTCATAAAATGGCAGCAGAAAAGGACTTGGAGTAAATCCTCTGTCTCTGCCTCGCCATCTCTCTTCAAAGCCTAAAACCAGGTTGATGTCGGGGAAGCTGGAGTGCCAGAGAGGTGGTCTTGAGCTATTAGAGCCGGGCTCCTCAGCACAAAGATGCCTATCCCTGGGCAAATACTGTTGTGAATACTTCCTGACTCTTCATCCATTCGTTTTGTATAAGTTGGCTTCTGCTCTTCCCCTTGTAGGTTGTTTTTTTCTAACAAAAATTTCTGTCTTTCTTTGAAAACATTTTCACTTTTGAATGTTTTGATGACAAGTTGAAAAACTTAAATTAAGAAAAAAAATATGGACTTCCTGTACTAGGCCTGTTTTTCTATGCTGCACTTACATCACTAAGAAGGATGGATAGCATATTGTATGTACAAAATTACATGTTTTGAATGAAGAAAAATTAGTACTTTTGTTCTATCATCTAGGATAGCATTAATGTTTAATGTTTGGTACTATCATTTTTATTCAAGAAAATAAAATATTAGAAATGAAACAAAATTCCCTTTTAACAACTGCTCTTGGTTTTAAATTCACTTCTGAGTACTCCGAGATGCAGTTTCATTATGAATTGGCGTGTTTTCTTCTGTTTGTTGTTATTCCCTTGCAGACAGATATAGAGAAATATATAGATGTAAAAATATGACTATATATAAGTATACACTAAGGCGCATGCAAACACAGATTCCCTCTCTGTCTCTCTATAGACCTGTAATCTATCATTAATGTCCATCTAACAAATCTACATAAATACCATTGATGGAATGGCACGTTTCTAGGAGAAATCATCCCCAGCATGCTCATGCGAATGTTATTGCTAATACACTAGACATACTGTTCTATATCTACTTCTTTCACTTATTATTATATTTTTGACATTGTTCATGCCTTTTAATTTCTATGAAGTATTATTTTATTATATAATAGGTCATCTTTAATTTATCTGCTTTCTGAGTGGTGACCTTCTAAGGTGTTTCTAATGATTTAATATTATAAAAGTTGCTGCAAACATATGTTTATATATGAGTTTTGTATGAGGTTCTGTATAAAAAATTCTCTGAGGATGTGTTACCGGAAATGAAACCGCTGGGTCGTAAGGTATGTTGCTTCTCAATTTCATCAGACGTTCCCCAGCTCACACCTCTTCGAAGCACTCGTGCAGTATGGGCCATGTATGGTACAACTGGTTTTCATATACCCTTGCCAACAACTACTGGGGTGAAATGTTAACTTTGGCCAATTGGAAAAATGAAAACTGTTGTTTCGTTATTGTTTTAACTCAACCCTTTAAAAACAATGAAGTTGAAGGTGTTTCCAGGCATGTCTTCCTTTTGGGAATTAATTACCTGCTTTTGTCCTTTGCCCTTTGTAATATGTCTTTACATATTTTTCATTTTGATTACTCTTTACTGTAAGGCAACGTCCTGGTTACATAGTGGCAGTACATAAATATTTATTGAATTTTATTCATAGAATTAGGAAAAATATGTCCTATTGGACTTCAAAGAAATTGTCTTTTCCTCTGTGATTTTCTAAAGAAGATACTTTTTAATAGCAGTTTTAGGTTCACAGAAGAAGATACAGAGATTTTCCATGTAGCTCCTGCCTGCCCTCACCCCGCCATGTACATAGCCGCCCCCATTATGAACATTCCCTATCAGAGCGGTGCGTTTGTGACAGCTGATGAGATCTGTGCACCTTTCTGAATCCTGAATGTGGTAGAACGTGGGAGGCAGGATGGTGTAATGGGAGGGTCTGTGCTTTGAGTCAGGTGGACTTGAGTTTGGGTCCTTGCTCTTTCAGTGAATCACCATGTCATCTTTGATAGTTTACTTAGACTCTGAAATTGGAATAATAATCAGTAGCTCATAAAGGTCCAAATATTAACTTTAGAAAGTAAATGGAAAGCCCTTGGTACAGTGACTATCACATAGAATATGCTCAGTAATGATAGTTCTCTTATTCACACCCTTCATTCTAAACTGCGTATGGAAATAAACATTGCTTTAGTCAGATGAGATGTTCAGTAGTTAACCTTTCTCTTTAAATGTTACATTAAAACACTACACAGGTTTCTTGAGGGCCCACTAGTATGCATAATCTACAACTAAGTTTTTTTTCACTACTTGGGGAAACTGGTATTAACTCCCAAGTTAAAATTAAGCAATTTAATCAACCAGTCAAAATAGGAGTTGTAGCTGTGACTGGCAGCATTTCTTAATATGCTCTTTTAAATTTAATACATTGAGCTGTTCTTTTTAAAAAAAGTATTTATTTTTAGACAGAGGGGTAGGGAGGGAGAAAGAAAGGGAGACAAAGATCAATGCATGGTTGCCTCTTGCACGCTCCCCACTGGGGACCTGGCCCACAACTCAGGCATGTGCCCAGGAATTCAACCAGTGACCCTTTGGTTCACAGGCTGGTGTGCAATCCATTAAGCCACTCCAGCCAGGGCTGCACCATTCTTTTTACACTATAACCCATGTACAAATTGGGGATAGAGAGGACCAGGTGAAATGCCTGTGGCTAGTTTGCAGGGAAGCTTTGGGGGAAAGTAGAACTATTACATGCTGACACATTTTTACTTCAAATTTTGCTGAAGTCTCTTTCTTAAATAACCAGAGGCATATTTTTAGATGTGGCATTGGTTTCCAGTCTAGTGGTCTTTTTTATGAGAAGTAATGATGAGCTTTGCCTTGAGATTTAAATGTACAAACATATGTGGACAGTAGGGGTCACAGTTGTCTTAGCTTAAGATCTGAAAACTGGTGCGCACAATTGTATTTTGTTTGTTTTACAATTGTTTTTAGATTTATAGAATAATAGCTATATAATATGGGTTTGGTTAGAAAATGCAGTCTTTTCCCATTTTAGGAGGCTTATAATCTTGCCTTTTCCTTTTTCGGCAGATTTGCATAATTGTCTTCAACATTCCTTTTCAGAGGAAAGAAGTCTTTGTTCTTTTCAAGCAAAGTTTTGCTCGATGATGTTCTTTTAGTCACTGTCAAACCAAAAAGGGAATTTTCATTAGAGACTTTAAAATTTTCTAATCGAAGTTCCCCAAAATACATTTTGAGTAAATGAGTTTCATATTTCACAGTGTTGCAAACATTATTTGTATTTTCTACTTTGAAGAAATGAATGAGATTCCCAGATTTTCCATTTTGCAATAAAGCTCTAGTTGCTAGGAAATTATCATTGTAAGTTGTTATTTACCAGTGATTGGTAGAATAGGTATTTTGCTTAAGTCTCTGTCTCACTCACTGTAATGCATAATGAGAGTTCACACAGCAATGACAATTTAATACAGTATTTGATCCAACAAATTATGTACTTGGTTCATAACTTTTTATTTAAAAATATTTGTAGGAGATCAATGTACTAGGAAAGCACAAAAGGGCATACTATTTATTGTAGATGAAAAGAGGATAATAAAGCACTCATGAAAAGATGCAGTAATTGTAACTCATATTCCTAGTGAGAGGAAACATGAGTACAATTTGAGAGACTTGTTTTGGGCAGTATCTGCTATAACTGATCACATCCATACTTAGCCACTCTGCTCTAAAAAATATACTTGATGATAGCAGCAATATTTACAATAGACCCAAATCAAAACTGTCTGGAAAAAATCTATCAATGTATATTACAGTCCTTTAGCATAAAGTGAAAAAGGCAAGGAGAGTAATGATGAGTTTGTTTTATCAGTGCTTGGTAATATCTTCATACATATTTTTCCACGGTTCAGCATATGATCCTTAATTTGCATGTTCACAATCATATCTCTGCCAGAGCGCCTTGTGTTGCTTGGATTAAGAAAAATTTATTCATTTTAACTGAAGTTATAGAAGACTAATGAATAAATTAAGGCAGGTGCATTAATTTATCATAAGTAACATTCTTTTCCATTAATTGGAATATTCAAGTCCCTGGTTGAGGTAAACCCTTCTATTATGGTCAAATTAATCATTCGAAAGTGTTTTTAGTGAGTGCAGGATGAACAAACAGACAGGGGAATAGTCAAGAGGAGTTTTTCTTCAGAATATGTTGATGTTGATGCCCTGCGATTTATTTTTCTTACATAACCTAGTTATTTTTCCCGTAATTCTAGGTTAGTGTCTCCCAGACATACTCTCTCATTCTGGAGGATGCTATGTGAACAGTGCTTCCTCTTAATTCTACAGGCTTCCCGTTTCTTGCTTTCAGGCTGACCATTTTCATTTTGGTCCCATCATCTTTTCTTTTTTATTGCCCATAAAGGACAAGGCAGATAATGAAGTCTCAAACAACTGCAAGTGCATCTCAGTTAAACATAACTGAGATGTATCCAGATTACCTTAGGAGAGTCACAGTTTTCTTTTTTGTCACATATTTATTAATGATCTCAGTGTACTCCCCTGTATGATTAACCACATCCTTTGTGGTTTGCTGGATATGGTGTGTTTTGTGGATTGCTGGTGTTCGAAGGGCTTTCTCAATGTTAAGTTTTTTTGGGTTACCTTGTGGTCTCGCTTATGAATGTCTGGTATTTTGAAGTAAACTATTTTTATTTCTTTACGACATAGAATTATTAAACTGGAAGAAACACTAAAATATCACTGTTCTTTCCCCGTTCCAACTATAGTAACATAGCCAGTTCAGCTAGGTGAGAATATATTGTACTTGGAAGAAGTATATTCAAGGAAGATAACACAGGGATTCTCAAAACTATCCCACTTTTTGACCAGTCCCAGCATGGAGGAAAGAAAGTGACAGCACTGACCGTGTGGACAGAGCAGTACAATAACTAGTATTGTTGGAGGAAACTCAGTTTTAACTAAGTCTGGAGAAGTACTTGATGATTAAAAAAAATCACAGGCAAATTCCCTCTTGCCACTCATAATTTTTTGTTCATCCATTTTTAAAGTCAAGCAGGCACAGGGACAAGACCAACAGAATGAGGGGTTGACCTCATTCACAAACCCACCTCATTCACAAACCCACATACTGGGGCAGTGATATTCTCTAAATATCCCTCATAAGAGACTCAACTCCATTGCAGGATCCGAGGACACACAAGCATGCAATTGAGAAACACCCCAAAGAAGGATAGAACTTGTCTTTTCAGAACTAACTGCACACAGCCATGGAGTCCACAGGGCTGATGGTTTTACAGTCCCACATGCTGACCTTGCCACATTTTTACAAGATGAAATGAGAGCAATTGGCTAAATGTCTTGAGAATTAAGTCAGAAATACAGCAAGGTCAGGTACCCATTGTTAGAGAGCAGGCATAAAAGGCAGGATAGATAAAATATTTGCCTTTTTAGAGGATTTTGAATAGAGAACACTTAACATTTCCATTAACATTCATGTTGCTGCATGACAATGAGCAAAGAAAATTGATTTCAACATTTGAATGCTTGAATATGAAACCATATTATAAAAGTGGAGAAAAGATAATTAAAATTATTTTTTGTTGACCTGATTACTTGGATTGGTGACCATGATTAGATACAACATTGATCATATCAAGTGATGACACTATTTACAAAAATTTATTTTTCCTTACACCATATTTCCAAAACATTGTTTTTAAAATGTTTTCTGCTTTCATGAATGCTGGATTCCTAATTTTAGATCTCTTTAGTTAATGAAGATTCACTTCATTCATTCATTCATTCATTCATTCATTCATTCATTCATTTACTGTCTATTTTAAATGCTTTGCTAGGCACAAAGATGTCTAAGAAATAATCCATGTGCTTTAGGCATTTATTATTTAGTAAGTGATGTGGAATAAATTACCAGGTAAGTACAGTCTAAATACAAGTGAAATTCATGCTGAAAGAGATGCATTAGTAACTTATGCCTCATAAGAAAAAATAATTCTTGTTATCTGGGAAGGCTGCTGAGAGGAGGTGACATGTTAACTGGGTCTGAAAGAAAAGTAGTACTTCAGTAGCAGGAAAGAGTCCAAAGGGCATATCCTTGGCTAAGGGAGCAGCGGTAAGAAGTACACAAGCCAAGAGGGGCTTGACGTGTTCAGGCCACTCCTGGTGATGTTCAGTGTGGGAAGAAAGGCAGTGAGATGGGTGAGCGTTAACTAGGAAATAGACCAATGCGATGGAGGGAGCAGCTAAAGTCAGTTTTCTGACTATTACCAAAATGAGTGTATTGCTGAATCTATCGATATAACTGAGAACAAAACATTTTATAAACACATTTTATCTGGAGAAAATCTCAGAGATCATCTAGCTTAATTTCTCTTTTTCTGTCTCCCCAAACAGAGACTCATAGAGAGGCTAAGTAGTTTTAATCAAGACCATACAGCCAAGCAGGCTAAGTATGAAAATTCCCAGGTCCCTGTAATTGGTCCATAGTCCTTTCGACCACAGTGAGTACAAGAGAGGATGCTGGGCTGTGAGGCAAAGTAGAGCTCCAAGGTAGAAGTACTGCCCATTACTGATGGTAAAGAAGGCAGTAATTTCCTCATTTTGTAGGTTGGTGGTGGCCTAAATTTGATGCAGGTACCGCAGTGTTGCAGATAGGCTGGGAGATGCATTTTCTGTTTCTCGTATTGAAGCATATTCCCAGCAAGTACCTATTACTACACCCAGGTAGTCCCCATGTTCTGTGATCTATTACCCACAACAGCTACTGGACCAGACACGGGCATCTGTTTCCAGTCGATTCAATTTTGTTCTTGGGAATTTGGAGTCGGGAAGGCTGAGATGAAAGACCATGTTGGGTAAAGACTAGTGCTGCAATCCTGACAAGTTAAAGCCAGGTGTAAGAAGAGATGGGAATACAATAATGTGAGTAAAAACAATGGGGAAAAAGTGAAGTTATGCAGAGAGAAGCAGACAAAGAGGAATGAAGTAGAGCCTCAGTGGTACCCATCCCCAGCTGAGTTTCCCCTCATGCCCAGTTGTAACAGGGTGCAGCCAAGAGGGGGCCCCCAAAAGGGATTTGGAATGGGGTCCAGAACTCAAGGTGTCTAGGAAAGATTAGAAAGACATGTAAGATGTTCTCACCCACCGCCCCCCGCCCCCTGCAACAGGTGTGAGTTGGGGAAAGGGACAAATGGAGCAGGGCCATTGACAGCTGTTTTGTACAGCCACAGCTTTGCAGCTCACCTCTGGCATGGTCGTTTAACATATCTATAGCCTTTAACTGGTTTCAGAGATATGTTAAATAGATGTGGCTATGCTCTGAGCCAGTGACTTCCACCCAAGACGTAACTGGGGACAGGTCTCCCAGGTGACAGCACCTGTGTGAGAGCTTGGACAAGATTGGCTCCATGGCACGGGGCCACACCTCCCGAGACTCAGGATGGCAGCTTTGCCAGGAAAAGGGGAGCCACGTGGCTTTGTCAGAGTGAGGACCCCCGCGCAGCTTTGCAGAGAGAGAGAGAGACATGCACAGCGGTGGTAGGGGAGAAGACCACATGGTTGTGGCAGTGCAGGGGGAGAGCCACATGCTTCTGGCAGAGTACAGACCCCTGCAGCCATGTAAGAGAGAGACAC
>PVKM010047290.1:0-11492 GCA_004027735.1 Carollia perspicillata
CACACACACACACACATCTAGCCCATGGCTCAGCTGAAATATGTTTTAAGCCTAATTTGTTTTTCCAGGGTATATCTAGGTTAACATTACCTCTTTTCTCCCCCCTTCAAACAAAATTTCTCTTTTTCAATTTGGGCTAAATAGTGGAGCCATCGAGAAAGGGCAAATAGTGGAGTTACTGAGCACAGATGATGTGTGTGAAGCTTGTCGTCGCTTATAGAGCATTTTTAACATTTGGTTTATTTGTGAAGTAGACATCGTTATTCCCATTTAACGCTCACATAGGGAAGCCCACCCTGAGAAGTTAATGACATGAATGACTGACTGCAAGTCCAGTGGCTGATAAACAATAAAGCCAGATCCTCTCACTATGTATTCTCTATTGTGTCTACCACATGACATTACACAAGATGTAAGCTTTTACTTTCCCTTAAAATGTACATTATTCATGTATTCTTTTTTTTTTTTTTGAGCCTTCAGAAGTAACGAACAAAGGGTACTCAAATAAGTAAAATTGCACAGTGATTATTTTCTGGGTTCTCAAAATTTTTGAGCTGGAAGTGTTATTAAAAATATTATTTAACCCCTTAGGCTTAAAACCTGAAAGAGGAAACTGGCCTAAAGGACTGCATTGTTCAGAGGTTTCATGTTAAGACTTTAAACAGTCATGTTATGACTGTGTTGTTATTTCTTATACAAGTTTGGGGTCATTTCATACATAACTAAGTTTTAGAAATTTTGGAAACCTAGTCATCCTAACGTCTCTATTTTTATTAATTTGTGTTTTGTAAACTTTCACTTGTGCAGAAGGCAAGCAAAATAATGTATCAAAGCATAACAAAATGAAGTTAGAATGTTACATATTTTATTTTGGCATAATTTAGGTAGCTATTTACATATAAACAGTTGCTGGGGGGGGGAATACTATATGCTCGCTATATAGAGCCCAAAACAGCTATTTGGGCATTCTAATTTGTGCTTTAAGGTGAAGATAATAATGCCTTTTAAAAATGCCCTGGCTGCTGTAGCTCAGTGGATTGAGCGCGGGCCTGCGAACCAAACAACTTCCGTTCGATTCCCAGTCAGGGCACATGCCTGGGTTGCAGGCCAGTTCCCAGCAGGGGACGCACGAGAGGCAACCACACATTGATATTTCTCTCCCTCTCTCCTTCCCTTCCCCTCTAAAGATAAATAAATTTAAAAATGTTAAAAAAATAAATAAAAATAATACCCTATGCTCTCACTTCACCCTATTTCAGGTTTGTGGGGTTCTTAGGTTTGGATCTCCAGTTCATGAATGGGCTTCCAGAGTTCTTGACTCCCAGAAAATGTATGCAAAATTTTGTGTCCTTTTTTCTGAAGAGTACAAAATAGCTTCTAACATATGTTCAAAGAAGTCAGTAAACTAACAGAACCTCTGCTTTATTTGTATATCATTTTAATAGCAGAACACTACTTATTTTATAGATTTAAGAAGCTGTGTCTTGTTCTTTATCCTATATGTCCTTTTAAATGATATGTTTATGGGACTTACATTGGCTGGGAAAAATATTATAATTTTAAATGATTGTATACTCCATCTTCACTCATATGCTTTGCGTTGTCTAAACTTTTAAAAAATAGGAACACAGCCTATTGGTTCCCTCAGCTCAATCTCTCCTAGTAGTTATGGAAGTGTGAAAGATTTGTGCGCTGCAAAATTTGGCCTCAAATGGTTTTTTCACCTTATTCCTAATGAAGAGACTGTCTGCAGCTTGCTTCTCGGCAACAGAAACGACACTGTCTGGGATGAGCTGAAGGTAGGTAATGAGCTTTGACTTCTGTATCTAGGGGCATAGCCATTCAGAAAGCTACGGCTTTTTTTCACGTTGGTGAGCTATGCTCCCCCCGCCCCGCGTGACTTCCCTAGGTGGCATAGAAAGCAAAAACAATGAAAGAATTAAAATGACGAGTACACCCTACAGTCAACCTGGCATGTGTTACCATGTATTATCTCTAGTATTTACAAATAATCCAAATGTTCTTAACAAATGGATTTTTCTTAAGAAATTAACTCGAATCATGCACTCTTTGATGCTACATGTGTGTGAACAATTCACTTAGATGATGAGTTCCCCAGTCATAGCCATCATCCACCTCTTCATAGAATTTGTTGTTCTCTGCCAGCAATAGCACCTGCAACTTTTATACAGGGAAAGTGGTACCCTATGGCTTGGTCCCAACTTGAAAATCCGTGTATGCTCAAGGTTATACCCTTGATAAATATTCAAGGTCTATGTGTTTTTAATACTGCTGGGTTATAGGTGTATTATCATTTCCACAGCAATCTGAAATAACATATTATATTATATTATATTATATTATATTATATTATATTAATTAGTTATATATTATATATCATATGATAATATATTATATTATATATTATATATTATAATATATTATATTAGTTATTCAGCTAACTTATTTAGACTAAAATAATTTTTTAGTACAGGTACTAGCAAACCTTGCTTACCCAGTTATTTTTTAGACCATTTGTGAATCTCAAGTTGCAGAGCTAAATATATATGAAAAATTATATTGATCTGGTCCATGAAAACAAACATTTGGCTAAGAGATATTTCTTTCATATCTAATCTTTATCATTCCAAAATGTAGTCATCACACGACAACCTTGGAAACACAGATCTCGTTCTTTTGCCATTAAAATCAGGCTCTTTAAGTTTACTATCGAAGGTGCCTTGAGAAGAGAGCTATATTTTTTTGTGTACCTGATGGCACTGTCTGATTCTGATGATTGGTTTCTCGCGCAGCTCACATGTGAGACAGCACTGCATGTTTTACAGTTAACAGTCAAGGAACCGTGTGTTTTGTTGGGAGGTGGCTGTACTGAAACTCACTTGGCAGCATACATTAGACACAAGGTAGGTTTGGTAGTCCTTCTCAGATGAGCTGAATCCTTAGCATTTTCATTTTACGATAAGCCAAATCACAATTCCCTAGAGCCTTTAATGCTTAATTCCTTTATTGTCTAAATCAGATATTGTATTGGAAAACACTTGAGGAAAATAACACTTGCAAATATAAGGTAATATCTCTATCACAGTGATTATTATTAATCTAACCTTTTACTAAATGATCACATTCTTTGCGTTTTGTCTAAATATTGTATGTTGAAATGATTATTCTGTTCATGGGAATTGTCATATTAGAGATATCAGCTGCTGTGGTATAATAGTAATTGATATTCACAAGTAAAGTGCTGGATCATCAAGAAAAGAATTTAAAAAAAGAAAAGACTTAATTTTATTTTTTAAAACATTTCAAGTATTATATTCTGTTATAATTCTTAAATTGATATCCATTTATGATATATACTATCTCTATTAAGTAGAATCTTTTTTATTAATCTAGGAAACCATTTCCTAGCAAGAGATGAATTTAATGCATTATAGTTCTATTTAATTATTAAACACTGGCCTACTTTATTTGAAAGTAGACACAGGTATATGTTTCTCAAAACATATTTGCAGATATGAGATATTCGCAGTTGATTCTTTGGTTGGTCAAGAACGTTATTAAAAGTCTCTGCAGAGCTTCTGGTGGATGACAGGGACTGGAGAGAGTATAAATGTTTCCTGCAGACACGCCCCACCTTGCTTCCTCAAATAATTTTAAATCTTATGTGATGCTAAAGCCCATTCATGAAAAGTTATCAGAATATATATTATGAAAAACAAAATCAGCACCAGTCTATGGACGCTGAATGGGCAATAATATGGTCTGTAAATTGGGTTGAGTAAACTAGAAAAAGTTTTTTGGAGGACGAAGATATCTTGAGTAAGATTTTGAAGTAACAATTCAGCATTGAAAATATGGAAAAAGAATATGCATTAGAGATGATCTCATCTTGTTCAAATCTCCTGGGTAAGACATTTTTTAAAAAGTGGTTACTGTTTTTAAGTAGTTAGGTAAGAATTTTTAACAAACATTCAATTATTAATTTACTAATATGTTATTTTTTTTCTATCATGACATTTCTAGGATAAACTTTTTAGAATGGTGGAACCAAAAAAAAAAAAAACCAGTTTAAAGTCATATTAATTTTCATTAATTTAAAGACAAAGAATATTTTTAAAACATTGATGTAGAATTATACACATTCCTAAATGGTTTTTGTCTTAATATGTATGTTCTCATTTTTAACAAAGCTCAAATATTTTGTTGAGCAAAATAAGTGGTTCATTTAGACATTACTCTTCAGAAACTTTCCTGTGTATAAGAACTTATTGTATGAGCATTATGCCTTGTCCTTCATATATTAAGGAGGACTACTGAGCAGTCATTCAGAGTAAGTTGATTATGGGACTTATTATTCATTCATTCTGATAACATAACTGGGTCTATATTTTTACTACAAAAAGCTAGGCTAAGGCATTATAGCCTGGCAAGCTGACTCATATATGCCCATTAGCATTGCGCCAAACCCCTAAATAAATTGAAAGTAAATAGTAACTTTATGAATAAGGGTTTGATCAAGTGCTCTATTTTTCAGAAACATTTTTATAACATTAATTGCTCTGTATGTCTTTTTAATTGTTTCCTTACTCTTTAGGCTCTTAATACATCAGACAGCATTCTCAAAGATGGTTGGTGTACTCGAACAGAACTTCAACTAATCACTGAAGCATTTGGCAGTGCGCTAGAATCTCTCACTGGCTCTTTAGAACATGACGGAGGTGAAATTCTCACTGACCTGAAGTATGGACACTTTTGGTCAGTTCAGGCGGATTCTCCCTCTGTTGTTCACTGGCCAGATTTGCTTTCAAGATGTGGCTGTGGACTATATAATGCCCAGGAAGAACTCGACTGGTCTTTCCTAAGGAGTGCTCGGCGTCCTTTCGCGCCACAACCCTGCCTTCCACATGAAGCCGTGGGCTCAGCCAACAACCTGACCTTGGACTGTTTCACTGCTAAGCTTAGTGGCCTGAAGGTGGCTGTGGAGACAGCTAATTTGATTTTGGATCTTTCATATGTCATTGAAGATAAAAACTGATATAAGATAAAAACTGATATAAGAAAATAATGTGTTCACATTAAAAAAAAATTGCCAGGTATTAATTAAGAATAATATCGAGTGTATTTGTTCTCTCCCAAAGTCTGTTCTGCATTTTTGAATGGATAGCTCACAAAATTATAGATTTACTTACATAAGGAAAAATGTATTCTTGAATAGAAATACCATAGAATAATAAAAATGTGAAGCATTCTTAAAGATACTGCAATTATCTTTGATCTTTCACAGATACCAATGTATGTTGCTCTAAATTTTTTTTGTTATGTTGACATTATTCTAAGAACATACAGAAATTTTAAAAAACTTTCTAATCCTAATCTATGCCTTAGTTTGTATATATTTATTGTAGATATTTTTGTTTATAAAATTTGATTCTAAAATATCACAGAGCATCTAGTGCATATTTCTCAATCAAAAGAAGTTTTCAAATTGCATATTTAGTAAAATTTCAGTGTTCTTTATCTGAGATTATATTTATTCAGTGTTTAGGTAATTGTAGAACCTGATCTACATGCAATTGCTAGTTCTTTTCACAGTTCTTCATTTCTGTTATTTTGAGGAAATGTGTGAATTGTAACTAAGCAGCATAGAGAAAAGAAGTGGAAAAGTTATTTCTCTAGTTCAGTCAGTGTTGCAGAAAAGAGACTAGAACAGCTCTCATAGTCAAAGTACAGACACTGGTGTTTCACCAAGGAACATAATTTGAATTTTATGCAATGCAAGGTGTACTGATAAATTGAAGAAATACAGAATCCAGCTCAAGGAATCAGTGTGGAACTGTAACAGTTGCTAAATTAACCTTTAGGAAAACAGTTTGAAAATTTTTGGAACATTAAACAACTTGAGAATCGATGATCAGATGTATAGCTATGATAGTGGGAGATATAATTTTAAAGGAATTTTCTATAATATTCTTGGAATCCAAAACAAAATTTACCCTGAGCCAAGAAAAAAATTACAGTACAAACTCTCGGTAATGCAGTATGTATCAGAAAATCAGCTACACCTCAAGCTTCATAAAATATTTCTCTAAAATTTTACTTTATTAGAGTCAAGTAGCAGGGCAGTGTGGCGGGCAGCCTCCAAGTTGACCCCCGGAGCTCCCACGTCCTGGTTTTCAGGCTCCTGGGGTGTGGGCTGGGTGTAGTGACTTCCATGAGTCTCAGTTTCCCCCTTTCTGAACAGGAATGTCTTATTGCGGTTATTCATGCCTGATCCATCATTATTTGTTGGGAGCATAGGACAGGTTACTTGTCTATTAACTTCGTGGGTCTTCAAATGGGGAGGAACTGTGCTCCAGGATCTGTGCTTAAGAAAATTACACCTGAGGAACTTCACTCACCCTGATCTGATTTCAGTGATGAGATTTTGGACTTCGAACTGATGTTGCAGTGCAGTGAGACTTTTGGAAATCTGGGAGGGTGTGAATGTGTTTTGTAATTTGCATGTAGCTCTAAGATGGCTGCCAATGATCTCACCTCCTGGTAGTCCATCTTTTGGGTGTGGGTAGGACCTAATGACTAGCTTTTAATGAGTAAAATACAGCAGAAGTGATGGGGTATTACATCTGATGTTAGGTTGTAAAAAGATGGGCTTTTCTCTTGATCTCTCACTTGCTCACTCTGATGGAGGCCAGCTGCCAGGTTGGGAAGTGCCCTGTGGAGAGTCTCATATATGGCAAGGGACTGAGTGAGGCTTCCAGCCAACAGCCCACGTGGGACTGGATTTGGAAGTAGACCCTCCCTAGTGGAACCTCAAGGTAGAGTGTAGCCCCTGCCATTTCTGCTACATGAGAGGCCCTGAAGCAGAGGATTTGGGTAACCCATAAAATAATGATCAACATTATGTTGTAATGAAAATTTTGAAAAACATGAATCAGACACTAAGTTCATCTTTTCAGTTGCTTTCCTATATAAAAAGAAAGGTAATATTAAAGATATACCAGGTCTGTCTGGAGAAAGTCCCACCATTGTTAGTATAACGAGGACGATTTGCATAACATCAATGTAACCTGGCACCCAAGGAGAATGGATTGGAATGCACATTCATAAACAATGACAACTTCACTGTACTAGTCAGTGGGGGTGGTAGACACCATAGAGTGAGCATGTGTACTGTGTGGACATCACATTGAAAATGACTGAGCAAGTAGAGCAATGAATCTGCATCAAACTTTGCCTTAAACTTGAACATTTCTCTGTAAGGAAACTATTCAGATGATTCAGAAGGCCACAGCTATGGACAACTGGTGACTGGCAACTTCGTAACAACAACGTGCCTGCTCATGCATCACATCTCGTGCAGAGTTTTTTGGCAAAACATCAAATCATCCAGGGGTCTCAGTCCTCCTACTGCCCAGATTTGGTGCCAAATGACTTCTGACTTTTCCCAAAACTAAAATCATCTTTGAAAGAGAGAGATTTCAGACCATCGATGGCATTCAGGAAAATACGACAGGGCAGCTAATGATAATTAGGAAAACTGTGTGAGGTCCCAAGGTACCTACTTTGGAAAGGACTGAGGCTTCATTGTCCTATATACCATGTTTCTTGTATCTTGTCCAGTGAATGTCTATTTTTCACATTATGTGGCTGGATACCTTTTGGAAATACCTTGTATGTCTCACTGCCTAGATGATCAGTTCCTTGAGGTCAGGGATTGTGAATAAATCTTTTTTTAAACCTCTAAATTATTGAGTATTATATCTGACAAACAAAAAGAGGTCAACTAACACTCCTCAAAATAAAAGGACAGCACTTCAAACAAAAACTGCAGGGATAAAATGGAATGTTTATTATAAATATTTCCTCAGTATGAATTTTTAATAGGAGATTGTCAAGTTGCTTAATATCCCTCTTAAGTCACAATTTATTAAGATGCTGGTATTCCATTACTTTTAGTGCACCTAAGTCTACTAAATTATCTCTCAAAAAAAAAAAAACTTTGATCTACACATGGGAATAATTTTCAGGGATTGATTCTTTTGTGAGTATATGACTATATTCTTAATAAAGAAGCAAATAAATCTTTTAATCCAAAGATACAGGCTAACCTTGGGTTAGATGCTTCTGAACTCAAATTTTGTAGATGACTGGCAAATATTTCCATGGATTACAGATATCATAGTTACTAATTGGAAACACTTAACTACATGAAAAAAATTATAAAGATATCACATTTTCAAAATTGCCTTTTCCTTCAGATTAAGAGATAGATTTATTTAGACAACTGAACCAGGGTTTTGTAAGAGATGTTCAGTCTCCTTAACTCAAAGATTATCAGAAAGGAATAAAAACTAATTTGATGTTTGACAGGGCCTTCAGTGATTATGAAAGTAATTTTTGTCTTGATACACTTAAATAATAACCTGCCTGATTTATGTGACTATAAATATCATTAGTTTATTTTAAGTTATCCAAAGAACAGTTCAACAATTTAAGAATACAGAATATAACAGGTCTTGTAGAGGTACTTATAATTTCTCTTACATCATGTGAGTGCCTAACTAGCTTTGACCATACAAACTAAATGAATTCGAGGGTACCTATGATAATAAAAGATACTAACAATGTAAAACTTAAATATCCTGTGGAAAATACTTCACTACTAGTTGATTTAAAATGTCTAACATATAGCCCTAGCTGGTATGGCTCAGTGGATTGAGCACCAGTCTGTGAACCAGAGGGTCACCAATTCAATTCCCAGTCAGGGCTCACGTGACAAGCAAACACACATTGATGTTTCTCTCCCTCTCTAAAAGTAAATAAATAAAATTTAAAAAGTAAAATGTCTAACATATAAAGATACTCTAACATGTACAAATGGAAGAGTTAGGGAATTGAAGGTATTTATAAGAGCCAATAAGTATTTTGGCTTAAAAGATTCTTTGAATTTGTGTTAGTTGTCCAATTTTTTCCATGTTGCCAAAATCCTAACCTCTTTTGATTAATAAAATGCTAATTCTCTTCAATTCCTATGGTTCAATAAATGTTAATGCTACATGTTCTGTGAGTTCCACAAAAGTATTGAGCACCTGTCACTGACTTCATTCTCTTCTGCAATCTCTCCATTTCCTTTTTTGTAGCTATCAGGGTTTCCCATTCTGTCTCCCGAGGAACCTCATAATACAATATTCAGACCTCAATCTTACTTTCAGTCACAAAACAGTGCCTGAGGCTTAACTTAGTTGTGGTTTTTTTCTTATCATTTATTTCTGCCAAATGAGCTCCTGTGAAATTATTTTCATGATTTTTCATCTCATATTTTACCATCCAAGTTTGAATAATGATTTTCTTGAACTGTTAAAGAAGTGGTTTTAAAAATTACTTACAGCTACAGCATAGGGAATATATTCAATAATATGGTAATAAATATGTATGGTGGTAGCTAGGTACTGGAAATATCAGGGGAACACTTTGTAAAGTATATGGTTATCTAACCACTATGCCATGCACCTGAAACTGATACAAAATAATATTTAATGTGAACTAAGTAAAAAAAAATTTAAACTATAAAAGTGATGTCTGTTTAAAAAAATTATTTACAGTATTTTCTGGTAAGGATTGTGCACAACTTCAGGAAACACAAATTTATAAAACATTTCAACATGATGGAGGTGCAATTCTCACTGACATGAATTATGGACACTTGATCAATTCAGGTAGATTCTGCCCCTGTTGTTATCTGGCCAGATTTGCTTTCAAGATGTGGCTGTGGACTATACCATGGTCTGGAACAACTCAACTGGCATGTTGCTTTATAATCTGTTTCTTTTACCTAATATGTCATGAACATCCTAAATATGTAGAATCACTACATATTCTACTCCTCCACCATCTGTAATGCCTGAAGAAATTTTAGTTGTAGAGATTATACCATAATTTAGTCAATCAATTTTTATTAGTATACCCTTAAGCTGTTTTCAGTTTTTGTATTCATATAAACAAAAATGCAATAAACATCTTATATATGTCCTTTTCCCATAGCCCTTGTTACTTCCTCAGTATGAAATGATTCCAGGTGTATTTAAAATGGAAAGGCTATTATACATATATATCATTTGTCTTCCAGAAATGTTGAATCAATATACTCCAATGACAGTGTGTGAAAGTGTTCATTTTCATGAACTTTGGCCAACAGTAGTTATTGTCTTTGCTAATGTAATAGCTGAACACTATTATAAATTTGCATTTTTTAAATTTTTAGTAAGGTAGATACATTTTTATACATTGTTGGCTATATATTCCTTCTTTACTCAATGCTTCTTAACAGGCTTTCTAAGTTATCTATCAGAAGTTCATCTTTCTAATATATATATATTTATATTTATTATATGCATTATTAAATATATGTACATATTAGAGAGGTGAATTTTTTAAGCAAATGCATAGTTCTTTTCATGGTGTCAATTTTCTAATGAGCTTTCCATTCCCAAGCTAAACATGGTACTTTTTTAATGGCACAGATTTGTACATTTCTATTGATTTGCATTCATAGGCATCAGTAAAACACCTAAGTAATATGATGAATTTAAAATACTAGGACTTCCGGCCAAGATGTTGGCATAGGTAGATACACTTTACTTTCTCACACAACCAGAAGTAAAGAACAAATTTAAAAACAAAAATTAACTAGAACTGCCAGAAAATCAAACCGTATGGAAGTCTGACAACCAAGGAGTTAAAAAAGAAATACTCATCCAGACAGTGGGAGGGGTGGAGACAGGCAGCCAGGATGGAGAGGACATATGACAGGCAACTGGTGGACCCGGTGGCCCCATGTCCACATGCAGATGCACTGGAAGGAACAACTGGGGAGTAAGATGGACCACACAACACAGGGTTCCAGTGCAGGGAAATAAAGCCTCAAAAACGTTGGAGGTAAAAACCTCTGGAGGTTGTGGCAGCGGGAGAAACTCCCAGTCTCAAAGGAAGGTCTTTTGTGTGGACCCATCTACACATACCCACCCATCCAGGAATCAGCACGAGAAGGGCCCAGTTCACTTGTGGGTAGTGAGGGGAAATTACTGAAAGTGGACGAGAGCCGAGTAAGCAGCATTGTTACCTCTCTAACTGCTCCTCCACAGACAGCCCCATAACACATTATCATGGGTTGCCCTGCCATGGTGAATACTTAAGGCTCCACTCGTTACTACATAACAGGTACCCTGAGAAAAAAATATGGCCCAAATGAAAGTAGAGATCAAAACTCCAAAAATAGAACAAAGTGATGAAGAGATAGGCAACCTATCAGATGGAGAGCTCAAAACACTGGTAATCCGGATGCTCACAGAAATGATTGATTATGGATGCAAAATAAAGGAAGCAGTGAAGGCTATACAAAGTGAAATAAGGAAAAATGTACAGGGAACCAACAGTGAAGGGAAGGAAACCAGGACTCAAATCAATGATTTGGA
>PVKM010047291.1:0-11485 GCA_004027735.1 Carollia perspicillata
CTACGAATAAGTATTTAATGAAAAAGGCCCTCTAAACTTTGTTCTAACTGCCACTGTAAAATGATCCCCATTAGAAGTTTGATTACAAGGGAAATCAAGGATGAAAATCAATTACAATTATGTTTAACATTATTTGACAATAAAATGCTTTTATATAAAAATTTATATAATGAAAATAAATTATTTCCAATTATACTTAATTAACTACTGCTATTGTTCATGTTCTACATTATAGAAACAGCATTGCCTTGCAATCATACTCAGTTGAAAATCCTTTTAAAGCTACAATTTAAAAGAGTAATAAAGCAATGTTGAGATTGAAAAATTTCTCATGCAATTACGAGATTGCAATCCTTTTAGCAATCCTTTGATAGCATCAAAGGTGGTTTAGCAAGCACCTTTTCAGCAATCATCAGTTATTTTAATTACCATGTGTTTGTTGCTGAACTGCATAACACAATGCTATTATTTTAAAACTATATTGTTCCAGAAAGGAAATTATTTGTTATCAAATAACAAATTAAGAATATCATGACCATTTGCTGACTGGAAAATCTGACATCATATACTGAGTCAAATAAATCATAGTTTCTTTATCTTAGTTTAACATCTAAATACACATTGTTGTTTAAGGAATTATCATTGTTATTAATTTCTTTCCAATTCATTTTCTCCATAGTGGTTTCTGTTAACATCAAAATAAAGGAAGTAATATTATAAGGCATTAGTTACAATATTAATTATCTTAAAAATTAGTTCTTAATCACTTAAATTGTACTTTAAATACATGAATACAAAAGAGTAATTCAGATCACATTAGTTTTTGAAGATCATGAAACATTGAGTGATTTAGTTTTAGAATAGATCTAGTATTATGGCTGCTTTTTATATCAGTTTAATAAAATACAAGGAAAATACTGTAAGAGTTTTTTAAATGTGCATTAAGTATTGCTGCTAGATAAATATATGTAATAAATTAAAACAGTTTAACTACTTAGTTGCTTCTGTGTTTGTCTACAATATTATATATTAGTTACTGATATCACTTGCATTTTTGCATTAAAAATACATTTGGTTTACATGTGAGTAATTCACTGTGACTAAGTGTATTTAAAAATTCTTATTAAACTTTATAAACACTCATGCAAAAATATTCTGATTAATGCATGCTGAACAATGAATATGAATAGGTAGTCTACTAACATGGAGATACGGGGCTATGATAAAATATCTACAACTTTTAGGACAGTACATTTCATATAGTAGCGCTTCAGTCAATAATTTTTAAAGTTAATATGGTCTTAAGTTATAGCAACTCCACTTTCATGAGAATATATTGTTCATTTATAAAAAGATTAAATCTTCCTAAGAAACATTTTATATTGAAGTTGCATTTCTACCTTGTTAGCATATAATACTAGGATTTGAGTTTTAAATTTAAAAAAAATGTATTTTAAAAGATTTGCCTCAAATTCAATGGCAATATTTTATTTATGTAGTTGATTAGTGCGATGATGTGACTGTTTTATCTTCATGCTTATCATGTTTGCCAGAACACAATCAATTTGTAATAAGCACTTTAAAGGCAATAGTTCTTCTTTATTTATGCACATCCTTGCTTATTCTTTAAATGATTTAATACACTTGGTTATTTATTTAGTCAGTATTTATATCAGATTTAATGCACTACAATTTTCTTGTCATGAGGAAAGTCTTCAACATCAGAACTGCCTATGTATAATATAGACACAGATAGTACAGCAGACCTCTCCTGGATGTGCCTAAGAATGATATGTTGTCTCCAATAAATATGCATCGAATTCATGAATAGATTTTATAGCATACACTTTCACTATAAAAAAAAGAATAGTCTACATTTATATAAAAATATTAATAAAAGCACTGGATTGTTGCCATGAGTCACAACCAATTAAAATCCATTTTGGCCAGAAGGAATGATTTGTTGCAAATTACTTTCCAGACAGTAGTGAAGGCTTTTTTCCTCTTAAATCTGTAATCTGGAGTAGCAACAAAATGATAGGTGTATTTAAGTGACATTTTGTTATAGTCATTTAATCTTTCTTGGAGCTGAATACATCTATTTTTCAAGTTTCCTACATTTAGAGAAAATAAAGTAATTACTATTTTAGTAAAAACTTTTCTGTACTTTACTAAATATTTTCCCTGAACACTGCATTTTGACATAATACACCCTATAAGTTAATGAATTTAGGTGAGCTACATTTTTGGAATGAATCAGTAAGCTGACTGTAAACAGCTATACATTTAAGTATTCTTGTATGTGTTTTTCTTATTTATTTGTTTGTTTGTTTGTTTGTTTATGTTTTATTGTTGTTCAAGCACAGTTGTCTTCATTTTCCCCCCACCACATCCCCCTGCCCCACCTTCAAACCCGCTCTTTTTGGCTTTGTCCACGTGTCCTTTATACATGCTCCTTGATGGCCCTTCAAAACTTCCGCTATTTTCCCCCAGTGTCCATCTTCCCTCTTCCCTCTGGAAAGCATTATGCTGAGTGAAATAAACCAGGTGGTGAAAGACACATACCATATGATCTCATCTATAAGTAGAACCTAATCAACAAAACAAACAAGTGACCAAAATATAACCAGAGACATTGAAATAAAGAACAAACTGACTGTGTGTGTTTTTCTTACATTGTCGCTCCCATTATATTTATCTATATGTACACATATACCAATATCTACATACCTATATCGTCTATATCTACCTATGTCATCTATATCTATATCTCAATATTAATGAGTGGTACAGAACTGCGCATAAACAGCCCCTAGGAAAATTACTGTGAATGTGCCAAACATGCTCATTTACGTTGAGTATCAGCCCTTCCCTCTTTCATTTCCACACACTTCAGTTGCCAGGCATGGGCACAGGTGCATGCACATGTCTCACATCTGAGCTTCTCTCTATAATTCCAAATTGAAAGTTTCTGTTTTTTTAATATTATAATTGGATTAGATATACAGATACAAATATTTCCCAATAGGAGACATCTAGTTTTGTACACAGTGTCACAGTTCAAAGCAATGTCAGGAGCCCTTACTCCCTAAATTCCAGGATCTCTGTCTGACATGTTTCTTAATCTCTGATGTGTGTATATTTTAATGATTCTTATCTTTCTGGCTTAAGAAACCAAATATACAATTGTGATGAAAGATTAAATAATAGTAAAAGATTCATACTTAAAAACTTGACAAGCATCAAATAACAGACACCAAGCCCATCTGTGATTACACACTATACAGAAAGGAACGAAGATAGTTCATTAAATAGGACTGGCATTAATTATGCTTAGTCTACTATACAACTTCTCAGAAACCACCTGAGCAGTGTGGCAAACACCAGCTCTTTGGGATACTTCTGGGAATACAGTTACCTTAATACACTTAAATGCTCGCTCCTTTCCATTTTAAGAGCTCCCTTAACTAGTACCAATTTCAGAATCTTATTTATTAGAAACTTTCTTTTCTTCAAATAAGGACCTTTGATTGGAGATCAGTCTTCATTATTCTCAGCTATAAGAGTTTTACCACATTATCCCAGCCCTCATTTTATGTGCTTATGCCTTTCACCTTTTATATGTATATATCAAATATTGGCCTCAGATTGTGTCCTATTTGACATTTCTTTGAGAGGAATGACCTCAGAATCCGATGTCAAACTAAAGCACACAAAAGGGACCTGAATAAGTCACTAAAGGGCTCCATTTCTCTAGTTATTTTAGACTATCCCTATTAAGAGTTTGTGTAATATCCTTAGCAAGGTACAAAAATTGTCCTTTTGCAAAGTGGCACAGACATGGTTTCTTGAACCTCATTAGTCTTGGATCATAGATTATATTCAGAAAAGCTCTCTCCTTACAAAGTTACATCCTTTTTATTCTAAGGGGCCATGGTGGAAAAAAATATTTAAAGCTGTATAAAGTAACCAACATCCTTCTGGACCCATAACCTTTCCTATTGTGTGAACATGGTCAGAATCCTACAATAATGGGTAACAAATCAAAGCGTGCTTCCTTGTGACCTAACAGGAAGGCTCACTTGACCAGGCATGGAGAGACCCTTGCCAATTCCTATCACACATAGTCAGGCAGTATTATAGTTTGGTTTTACTTTTTATAGCACTACATACACTGTAGGCATAGGATCTGTATTAAGATTTGTGAAAAGTTAGGAATGCAATTTGACCAAAAAAATGAAAACAAAGGTCTGGGTATTTTATTGCTCACGCGACAATTCTGCACTATACTTCTGAAGCAGTCAGGATGTCACCGGCTTCTGCATGATTTGAAGTCTCAAGTATCATCTTTATGTTTCTTCTCTACTTTCATCTGCTGTCTCGCTTCATTTGCTCAAATCAGCTGAAATCACAGAAATATAAGTAACTGATGGAACCTTCATGTTGACATAAAATATGTTTTTTTTTGAGATAAGGGGGAGTTAAAAATAAATAATTTTCTATTTCAAATCAGAAAACAACTTGTAACTTTTTAGATTGTTTAAACTTGAATCACTTACCTTATTTTAATCACTATGTCAGAGCAGCAAGAAGCTATGATTTGCCCAGTTTCAGCCATTGGTTGCAATTCTGGCTTGGGATGTTGCAACTGGTTTGGAGAAGAAAGAAAGAGTAGCAGTGACATTATCATGAAGAAATTTTATGAGGTTGACAGTTATCCTAATGTTTTCAGCTTTATTGAAGCATTTTTAATTGTTGTAAAATATTTAAAGTGGAATACATGTTGATTAATATATGTGTATACTTTGTGAAAGAATTGAAGAATTGAACAAATCTGTCACCTTACATATTTATTTTTTTTATTTTTTTTTTTTGGTGAGCAAACTTTAGTTCTATTCTTTTAGCAAATTTCCATCATACAATGGAGCATTAATAGTTATAATCAGCATGTTACACATTAGATCCTCACAGTTTGTTCATCTTATAACTGAAAGTTTGTACCTTCCCCTTATTTCTACCCCAGACAACCCATAGCCTCTGGCAATCACCATTCTACTGAGTTTGACTTTTTTTTTTCTCTTTTTAGATTCCACATATAAAAGCTACCATGCAGTATTTGTCTTTCACTATGTGGCTTATTTTACTTAGCATAAGGCCCTCCATATTCATCTATATTTGCAAAATGGCAGGATTCCTGTCTTTTTAAAAAGTTGAATAACATTATATATGTATATTATATATTATATATGCATATACCATATTTTCTTTATCCATTCATCCATCAGTGGACACTTAGATTATTTCATGACTTGGTTGTTGTGAATAAAGCTTCAATGAACATATGCAGACAGCTGCTCAAGATAGTGATCTCATCTTCTTTAGATACATACTTAAAGTGTGATTACTGAATTATGTGGTGGTTCTATTTTTGAGTTTTTAAGGAACTTTCATACTGTTTTCCATTGTGGCTGTTCCAATTTACATTCCAACCAACAGTGTACAAGGGTATCTTTATTTCATTTCACATTCTCCCTACCATTTGTTCTTTCTTGTCTTTCTGGCAATAGCCATTCTAACAAATGCGAGGTGACGTCTCATGGTAATTTAAACTTGAATGCCATTAATGGCCACTGATATTGAGCATCTTTTCATGTACCTGTTGACAATCTCTGTGTAGTCTTTGGGAAAATGTCTATTCATTTATTCTGCTCATATTTTAATTGGTTTGCTTTTTAGTTATTGAGTTTTATGAGATCATTGTATATTTTAGATATTAACCCCTTAGATAATATGTCTAGTAAATATTTTCTCCCATTCTGCAAGTTGCCTTGATTGGTGGTTTTATTTACTGTGTAGAAAAATTTTAATTTGATGTATTCCCACTTGTTTATTTTTGCTTTTGACACCTTTACTTTTGGTGTCAAATCTGAAATACATTGCCAAAACCAGTGTGAAAGACCTTACCTTCTATGTTGTCTTTTAGGACAATTTCAGGTCCCCTGTTCAAATCTTAATTAATTTTGAGATGATTTTTTGAGTGGTATAATATTGAGATCCAGTTTCGTTCTTTTGCATGTTGTTATTCAGTCAACCCAACACCATTTATTGAGAAAACTATTTTCTTTCATTATAAATTCTTGATTTTGTCATAAATTAATTGTTCATGTATGCATGGGTTTATTTATTGTTTCTATTCTTTTCTATTAATCTATGTGTCTGTTTTTATGGCAATAGTTTTGATTACTATAGCTTTGAAATATAGTTTGAAATCAGGAAGTATGATGTTCCAATTTTGTTCTTCTTTCTCAGACTATTTTCCCATGCTATTTTTATTTTATTTATTTCCATTACCATTTAACACCTTTATACCCCTTTCCCCACTAACAATCACCACATTGTTGTCCATGTTCATGAGTCCTTTTTTGTTTTTTGTTTGATCCCTCCACCTCCTAACCTCCCTGCTCCCCCATAGCTGTCATCCTGCTTTCTTTTTATGAGGCTGTCTCTGTTTTGCTGGTTTGTTCAGATTGTTCATTAGATTCCACATATGAAATCATATGGTATCTGTGTTTCTCTGAGTGGCTTATTTCACTGAGTATAATACTTTCCATGTCCATCCATGCTGATGCAAGCTGTAAAATTTCATCTTTTTATGAGTGAGTAATATTCCATTGTGTAATTAGTTGTTTTATCCACTCATCTACTGATAACTATTTGGGCTGCTTCCACAACTTGACAGTTGTAAATAATACTGCAATGAACAGACTATTTTGATGATTAGCAGTGCTTTGTGATACCATAAAAATTTTAGGATTGTTTGTTGTATTTCTGCAACAAAAATACCATTGGAATTTTTATAGGGAATGCATTATTTTTGGGTCATATAAATATTTTAACAATATATGTTTGTTCGATGCATAAGCACAGAATATCTTTTCATTTATTTTGTTTATTAGCAATATCTTAAACAATATTTTATAGTTTTAAATGTATAGAGTTTTACTCTTTTGGCTAAATTTATTTTATATATTCTTTTGTGATGCTATATAAATAAAATTGTTTTATTAATTTCTTTTTGATAGTTTGTTGTTAGTTTTAGAAATGCAAGTATTTTTTGTTTATTGACATTATACCCTGAAACTTTTAATTCTAAGAGTTTTTAGGGTTTTCTAGATAAAATATCACATCATCCATAAGCAGAGACAGTTTTACTTTCTGATTTAGACATCACTTATTTATTTTTCTTGCTAATTACTTTGGCTAGGGTTTCTAATACTCTGTCAAACAAAAGTGGAGAGAGTGTGCTTCCTCACTCTGTTTCAGATTTTAGAGAAAAAGTTTCCATTTTTTCATCACTGAATATAGCATTAGATGTGGGCTTGTTGTATATGGCCTTTACTATATTAAGGCACCTTTCCTGTATACAAAGTTTTTTTAATGGTTTCATCATAAATGGATACTCAATTTTGTCAATTGTATTTTCCAGTATTTATTAAGATGATGATGTGAATTTTTTCTTTCTTTTGTTAATGAGGTGTATCATATTGATTGATATGTGTATGTTGAACCATCCGTGCATCCTCAGGAATAAATTTCACTTGGCTATGGTATATGGCACTTTTAATGTACTGTTGCATTCAGTATGCTAATATTTCTTGAGGATGTTTGCATCTATGTTTATCAGGGATAGTAACCTGCAATTTTCCTTTTTGTAATGTGCTTATCTGACTTTGGTATCAGCAATTACCCTAATTTAAATATCCCTTTTCATAAATCCTAAAATCTATTTTTTTAAAAATAAACAGCTTACCTGAAGCTAGCTTGCCTGGTTTCAATCTAGGCTTTACCACTTATAAAATGAGAAACTTTGTGAAAATAATGTTTTCACAAAGTGAAAACTTCTACTTTGTGAAAATACATTACTTGGTGTCCTGATTTTTCTCATTTTGCCTCAATTTTTTTTGTGCTGTGGAGATTAACACCATGCACAAAGCAGTTAGAACACATAGTTAGTGTTATACAAGGGCTACTTCTCATTATTGTCATCATCATTCTGTTATATAAAAACTCGGCCAGCAAAGAAAAAAGTAATTTATAATAATTTTAGTGAGGTGGGAAATAACAAGCGATGATGAAACCGGTCATTGGATATTATCATAATTGTCTATTAGTAATGCTGGACATTTACATTTTAATTATGAAATTTTTTGTTTAGAAAAATTATGTTTGTGTTACTTTTCATCGTGATTAAATAATTATTTAAATGGATTAGCTACATTTTACTGTATGTCAGTTATGGTGAGAGGGATTGGACTGCAAACACTAAAATTAAAAAACAACATGGAATAGAATAGCAATGAAAACATGAAAAAAATTAGGAGATCTTTGCTAACATCCTAATGAGACCAAAATGAATGTGTTCTGAAAAAAATGGAAAGAAGCCATAGAGGATTTAAATAACACAACTCATTGTAAAGTACACTTATGTAGAATTTGGTGATTGAGGGTTGATATAAGGAAAGAAAACAGTTAAAGATAACTTCCTGATTTCTAACTTTAGCGATTGTGGGAGTAATAGTACCAATTACTGATATACTTCATGAAGGAGGATCCACTGGAAATAAATACAACCTATTTGTCCTGTTTGCTTTCAATAATCTGTGAAAAAGACTAATATAGACAATAATTTGTTTTATCCTAAATTTAGATTTTTTCATTAAGCAAATTAGTAGAAAAGGAAACCCATGGAAGCAGAAATTGTGGAAGTTATATCTAAATGTATTACCTCTATAAGCAATGATAATTTGATGCTTCTGGTTGGTTTACAGTTCTCTTCAATTATCAAGAACATTAAACCATGCCAACTATTTTGTTTATGTTTATTTTCTTTCAGATATTACATTATATAAGTTATATTTTAAAAATTCATGACAATCTTGTGAGGTTATTGTTAACCCTATTTCATAGTTGAAGACACTGAAGCACAGAAATATTAAAGATATTTATTCAGGTTTACATGGTTAAACCAGAGAAGCACAGTAGGGGGTGGGCCAAAATGTAAATGCACATTTAAAGCCTCTGCTTGTTTCATTAATATTCCACTAGCCAAGTAAGTCAGATGGTCAAGTCCAAAGATAAGCTTAATTCTGTTCACAGCAAAATCACATAGCCATGGGAAAAAGGGAACAATTTGGAATAAAGAACAATTTTATCCAAGAAGAAAGACAGACTTAAAAAACAAACTTGTCTTCCTATGGTATAGATTACAAATAATGGATTCTTACAACAATTTTTTAAAATTCTTCAAATAACTGGAATTGCAATAGAATGCATTGTCTAGATGAGATCTTAAAGGCCCTCTGGTATAACCAGACATCAAATCCTGGAGCTTTTTCTGCAGGATTTAAATACATTCTGAGATCCATCAGCCACACATCTCATGGGCACACCTGGTATTTTCTTCACCAGTAACTTGAACATTTCTCAAATGTTAAATTACAGTAGCCCATATTTGACCATTTACTACTAATACTTTTCCACTTGTTCAAATGATCACATTAGTATACTTTCACAACCATATTAGTCTATTGACCCTTTACATCTCTTTGTATCCATATAAGCACATTCCTAGTCCAATTCAGCACCCAAATATTTTTACCTCAAAACTTTAATATCGAAACTTTCCTGACATTATCTTCTTGGATTTTTCACACAAAGAGTTAATTATTGTTAAATGATTGAAAATTTCATTTTAAACAGACTGTTTTTTGTATACATACATGATCTTGGAAGTTAAAATAGTTGTCAGATATATTCACTCAATTAAATTTTAGCCTGCGATTTTTTCACATTTGAGCAAGATAACTGTATACTTTCCAGCTTCCTTAAATCTCTAAATTTTAATTCAGAGATGTTTTGTAACATTTGACAACTCATAAAAAAGTTAAGATTAACAAATTATCCTCACCCTATTCCCCAAACTCTTACAAACTCACCAACTTTACTGCCATGTTTTGGCTTCCTTTTTATTTTATTGTTGTTGTTAAGTTACAGTTGTCCCACCTTTTTTGCCCATTACTCATGTCTACTCCCATATGCAATTCCCCTCATTTTCTGTGCCCATGAGTCCTTTATTCATGTTTCATTGCTTGCCCCTTCCCTTTCTTTCCCCAGTTATGTTTCTAGCCCCTGCTCTCTGGTCACTGTCAGCTTGTTCTTTATTTCTGTGTCTCTGGTTCTAGTTTGCTCATTTGTCTGTTTGTTGATTAGGTTCCACCTATAGGTTCCACTTATATGGTATTTGTCTTTCACTGCCTGGTTTATTTCACAGCATAATGCTCTCCAGTTTCATACATGCTGTCTTGAAGGGTAGGAGATCCTTCTTCCCTTCTGCTGTGTAGTGTTCCATGTGTAAATGCACCACAGGTTTTTGACCAACTCATTTACTGATGTGCACTTAGGCTATTTCCAGCACTCGATTATTGTAAATAATGTTGCTATGAACACTGGGGTGCAGAGAATCTTTCAAATTGTTTATTCAGGATTCTTAGGGTATAGTCCAGCAGTAGAATTGCCAGCTCAAAAGGCGGTTCCAATTTTAGTTTTTTGAGGAATTTCCATAATGTTTCCCACGGTGGCTACATCTATCTTCATTCCCACCAACAGTTCATGACCTTGCACTGTTTCCTTTTCTCCACAACTTTGCCACCACTTGTTGTTTGTTGATTTGTTTATGATGGCCATTCTGACTGGTATGAAGGGGTACCTCACTGTGGTTTTAATTTGCATCTCTCTGATGGCTAGTGAGATTGCGACACATTTTTTCATGTGCCTATGGGCCCTCTGGATGTCCTTGTTTGAGAAATGTCTGTTCAGGTCCTTTGCCCATTTTTTTAATTGGATTTCTTGTCTTCTGGAGTGGAGTTGTGTGGGTTCCTTTTATATTTTGGAGAACAAACCCTTGTTCAACACATCATTGGCAAAAGTGTTTTCCCATACGGTTGGTTCCCTCTTCATTTTTCTGATGTTTTCTTTAGCCATGCAAGAAGCTTTTTAGTTTGGTGAAGTCCCATTTGTTTATTCTTTCCTTCATATCCCTTGCCCTAAGGGAATATATAGGTGAAAATACTGTTGAATGGGATATCTGGCATTTTACTGCTTATGTTTTTCACTAGGCCTTCTATGTTGTCAAAACTTACACCTATGATAATTTCGGACCATAAGATGCACCTAGGTTTTAGAGGAGGAAATAGAGAAACATTTTGAAGCAAAAAATGTGGTAAATACTTAATAACATAAATAACATAATATTTCACCAATGTAAATATAAACAGAACTCAACAGCAGCGTTAACAACCATCATTCCTCCCAATTTTTTTTGGGGGGGAGCAAGGTGAGTGTGTCTTATAGTCCGAAAAAAATGCACTAAGTCTTTTATGGTGAATGGTATTTCTCTCCCTCAACAGAAGAGATTAACTAACAGGTA
>PVKM010047292.1:0-11486 GCA_004027735.1 Carollia perspicillata
TCAGTTCTTAGAAGACCGGCTTTGCAAAATTAAAATAATTCAATGATACAGTCATTAAGACTATAAAAGGAAGTTTTCATTCTAGGAAGAGTTATTCTGAACAGTTATTCTGGCTCCTACTACTATTTGCTGTATAAAACTTACATCTCTGTATTACAGTTGTCATTTTTCTGAATAATCTCCTTTCAGATTTGAGGTTATTAATCATAATTTTTTGATAATTTTTACTTTTATATCAATAATTACTTTTAATGCTGATGTTAGAAAGTATACACACAAGAAAACTTAGTTCAATTTCTTGCAGTAATTACTTTTAAGTTATTCCTAAAATAAAGCTGTATTCAATCTTCCCCTTACCTCTTCACCTTAATTATTGAAAACTTAAAGATTAAACAGCCTATATTAGAAAAATCATATCCATGTACTTTAACATTATATGTATTTGTCTATAGTATGTCATTATGTCATTATGATAGTTGTTATATTAATATAATATTACTGTCTAATTAGAAGACAAAATTAACTTTCAATAAATAAGAATAATTAAGTGCTAAATTTTGATACTATTTAACCCATGGTGATTACTGGGAGCATGTGTGGACAATTTAGACTGGTATATTGTCTCAATACCACAAGGGACAGTAACCTGAGACATCTCCTGGGACTGACAGTGGTTGAGGGTCACAACTGTACAACAACCTAAGTCTTCACGCCATAAGCATGTCAAGGTTTTACTGAGAATTAGGGCAAAAGGATTGCAGAGAAGTGAGAAAGCAGATGAACTGGAACAAATAGAGAAAACCACAAAAAAGGCAGATTTTAAAGAATTAATATAATTAGATGCACAAGACAAAAAGTTGGCATTCTTAGCAGCGGGGTACCATATATGAACAACAGAAATGCCTAAACAAGCAAGCTGAGAAAAACACCGCACGTCGTGTTATGTGACGCACTGAGAAGGACACGGCATCACTGCTGTGGTATTCTTGCCAAAAGATAGATATAACCTGAACTTGATCATAAAGAAACACCAGACAAACTGAGGGATGTTCCACGTAAGAGTGGACCGTATGTGGAGATCATGGCAGACAAAAAGATAGGAACTGTCTGTCCCAAAATAAAGGAGACTGAGGAGAGAAAACAGAAGTGAAGATTCTGGATCAGATCCTGACCCAGGAAAGGGCATTAGCAGACTACGAATAAAATTTGAATTAGGTATCTGGAAGAGTTAACAGTATTGTATCATTGTTACTATCCTGGTTTTGATCATTATGGCCATGTTACATGTGAGGTTAACATCTAGGGAAGCTGAGGGGAAAGGGGTATACAAGAATTCTTTGTACTATTTTGGTAACCCTTCTGTTTGAGCATATTTCAAAATAAAAAGTTTCACAAATTATTTTAATTTTAAATTTTTAAAATGGAGTCTGACCCACCTTAGCAAGTCTCCCACAGATTCTGGAAAAAATAAGGTGTGACATGATGGGGAAATACACCAAATTATGAAAATTAAGCTTACTACAAGGCACAGCAGAGACACTGTAGATTGATACTGCCTTGTAAAGCAAGCTCTACTTTTGAAATATCAGTACAAATAGAGAAAATGAGGATTACTAAAGCTATCCAATTGTAAAAGAAGTGCAGCCATATTTCGTGTCGTGTTTGGGACCTCATCTACCTGGGTGAATTTAACAGAGTCTGATTATACAAAGACATGAAGATGTGAAGACATAAATTCAATATATGTTCATGCCCATCAGCTTTTTGTTAGAGATTCTTGAGCACTAAATAAAAACTAACAACCAGTCAAATTGTCTAAACAGAAATACATCAAGTCAAAATCATCAAATATCTTGCATGTAACCAGGAGATTTCTCACATTGAGATACTTCTAAACAAAAAATATAAAAACATTTAAAATCTTAAAATCATTGGTATTAGTTTCAGAAGGTCAACTTATCACTAAAAATATCACTGAAAATTAAAAAAAAAAAAAACCCTCACTAATATTCTCAACTGAATAGCAATACTGACCTAAAACAGAAAAGTCCTGGACCCATTTCAATTCAAATAACATTTGAATTCTTTTCCTCTGATAATTAGTGCATTAATTTGAAAACCCACATTTCTACTTCCTTTGCATTATGAAACAACTTAGATTTCTTTTCAAAATAATTTGCAAGTGTGTATCAAAAAAGCAAATCCATGACAGTTGTATTCCTTACACAACTTCGAAATTAACTTCACATATTTCTGTTATTTAATGTAATAAAAAAGACTTATGACATTGATAGTATTGCATAATATGCATCGCTATCCTTAAAATGCATACTAAAATGTACCCATATTTGTAATATATCTTGTTTACTCTTTGCAATTACTCTTAGTAGTTTTTTCTTGTACACTCTAGTGTACAGAATTTAATAATCTGACAAAAGTTCTCTGCTCAACAATCTTACTAACCAACTGTCCATCTTTCGAGTTTAATATATTAGACCTTAGTAAATATTTTTCAATGTATCTTCTACAATAAGAAGCTATATATGGGTGAACTTCATTCACATAAATAGACTGTTAACAAGGTAAACTGGCAAAGTAGGAAAGAAAATAATTCAATGCTGAATTAAAGGGCACTATTTTAAAGCCATTCTCTATCAGCACATGGAGAATTTAAAAGGAAAAACAATCACCTAATAAAAAGAATTGTGTTGAAATGGAAAAGGAATACGTTAATTTTCACTGTCAACTGGTAGGATATATCATTATTTTGTGAACCACTAAGAATGAAAATACTGCCACATTGTTTAGAATTATTTTTATGGAAAGAAAAAATTTTAGAATAATTAGACATGGGTTTCATTGTAACACCCTTATACATACATAAGATAAAAATATAAGCAAAAAAGGCTGTTAAACTATTCCTAAAACTGTTTCACATTCAGAATCTAATTGTCTCCCTCACCTTTTGACTTACAATTGTGAGAATATTATTTTCTTTGTCACTAAGCATATTGGTGATTCAGCACTTTTTAAAATACTGGTGCTGAGCTCTGAAGTCAGCACCATATTTAGAAATATCCTGCTTCTGACTCCTTCCACAGACTGTTAAATTATTGTGATTCTCCACTTTCTCCACCCTTCCGCCCATCACAACCATTTGGAACTTACTTCATCGTTAAAAGACTAGTTCTCTGATGTCTCTGAAATACTATTTTAAGCTTTTGTTTAAATTAGTAATGGCCCCAAAGCACAACACTAATGAGGCCAGTAATTCAGATATGCCAAAGAGTAAGCCACTTACTCCCTGTAAGTGAAAAGTTTTCTATGCACAGATGGGGAAAAAGTAGTACTGTATATAGGGTTCCATACTCTCTGTGGTTTCAGGCATCCACGGAGGGTCTTGGAACATATGCCACATGGATAGGGAGGGACTACTATATATCTATATCTGTATCTATAACTATACATACATATATAAAATGTCAATAACTATGTCATTGACAACTATGTCTAAAGGTGAGTTTAATTATAATTTTTATTTTTTATCTGTGTAGATATAGAACTCTGTTTACTAAATATAAGTCAATCTTTGACTTGCAGACATCTAACTTTGTACCCATTTTGAGAAAAACATTAGGAACTGCCTATAATCAAAAAGTAGACAATCACTGTCTCGACTTAAGATGCAATGTACATCCGAATATGCTAGGATATGTTGTAAATCTTAAATAATCTTTGTAAGACTCCCTGATAAACTAAAAATGTCCCATAGTGGCCCTCAAATTACCACAAACCAGCAACTTTTCCTCTTCTTCTTGCTAAATCTAAATTGCCCGACCAATAAATAATACATAGTAAGAACAATCCCTCCCTCTTCTGACAAGCACAAGCACTTTTGGCCAGCTGCTCCTGTAACTGGCTGGATGATGGCTGACCTTCACTGCTGAAGTGCTACAGAGCGCTGACGCCTCCCTCTCCCTGGGACTAGGACACTGCTTCTGAGTTGGGCTCATGGCCCGACATTCTGAATCAAGACTCGCGCCAGAGGGTGTGATTATTAAAACAAATCATTGGAGATTCTTAAGGAATAAAAACATAGTTTAATATACTACTTACAGCTATTCAGTACTTACCATTTATGAAGCATTAACTAAATATTTCCTATATATAAACATAATTATATAGTACTATAGAGAAAATTTTATACTACTAAATTTGAAAATCCAGAGAAAATATTCATATAAAAACCTAAGTGACCAAGATTTACTCAAGAATGGGTAGTAGATCAATGACCAAAAAATCATGAAAAAGAAAGTCAAAGATGTTTCCCAAAAGGCACCAGAACCAGACAATTTTATAAGCAAATTATATTAAACCTTACACAACAGATAATCCCTGGTTACCCAATCAGGTCTAGGGCACAGAAAAAGAAATGAGCCCAGTTCATTCTAAAAGACTGTATAACTCCTGAAACCAGACCAGGATGGTGAAGCAAAGATAAACTATAGACCAATTTTATATATAAATATATATATATATATATGCATGTTCATACATATGAAAAGACTTAACTATAGTTCAACTATATTTATGAATGTAAAGGTCTTTTTGAAAATCTTCTAATTGAAATCAGCAATATGCTGAAAGAACAATGCATCATGCTTAAGTAGAATTTATCTTGGGAATGAAAGAATTATTCATCATGATATTATGAAATAGGTTCATGAACTTCACCTAATCAAGAGATCAAAGGTGAAAAGTTATACAGTCATCTTTACCAGACACTTAAAAACAATTTGATAAAACTCAACACCTTAGGGGAAGTGGGAGGAAGGGTCCTCTGACTAAGTTAAAAATTAAGAGTAATTTCCTTAACTTCATAAAGACTACTGACCAGGGTCCAGGTTAAGAAAAGATGAGACATTCCTAACAAAGGAAAAAGTCAAAACGCCTCATCAATTCTTGAGAAAAAAATAAAGAGTTTTAACTATCATTAACTAAGAGGGTAAGATTTTCTACCTAAAACAGCTAAGATAATTAACTGAAATATTATTAGAGAATTGTATAATGTCTCTGAATGCAATATTAACAGACAAAATCAAAAGCTTTTCTCTATACAATAACCAATTAAAAATGTAATAAAAAATCCTATCCATATAGCAAAAAAAGCAAACAAACCATGAAACATCTACTGACAACCACAACAACAAATCTGTCAAACTTAATGGAAAAACCCACACAACTTATTCATGGACATAAAAGAAGTTTGAATAAAGGGAGAAAACCATGATCTTGGAAATGGAGAATCATTACAGTGAAGATGCAAAAACAGAAAAAACAACTTTAAAACTATGTTTGTGTATATGTGTATATACATTTATGTTTAAACAAACAGGTAAAATGCTGCTCTCAATGACAATCAGGGTATGGGCATTGATACCCTACCCAGGGTATGGTGACATTTCCAAGATACAGAAAAAAAAAAGTTTGAAAAATACAAGAACAGGCAAAATTCTGATAGAATAAAATGCAAGGCTTTCTCAAGTGCAGTATCTTACAAGTATTTCCAGCTTTCATTTCTAGCTTGCAGGTTATAAATAGTTACCCACTGAGTTTTGTCTCCGTATAGTAATCGCATGGATAATACCCTATCCTTCTAGTTTTTCCACTAACTGCCACTTAGAGACTTGCAGTGCCTGGCTTCATCAATTCCTTATTGTGCTGGGCTTAATCAAAAAAATAGGAAACAAGAATGGAATTAAGAAATATAGGTTTTATGGTTTTACTATACTAAAGGGGTTTATAACTTTCTCCTTCCTCATGACCAAATGTATATATAAACAGGGATGTTTACTTCAACATAGTTCAGTACAGGCAGCATTTAGAAGCAACTCAAAATTCTGTAATAGGGAAAGGGATAAATTATGGTATACCCTCAAAATTTTATGAGCTAATAATCAACTAAATCTTTGTGACTTGACATTGAAATATAACTGAAATAAATTGGTAAGAAAAGCAAGTTACAAAACAATCTTTAGGTATGATTTTATATAACTCAGTTTATGAACATATGTTTATCAATGCAAATACAGAGAAAATGCTCTGAGGAAAGGGGTTAAATACAAAAAAGGAACTTCCACTTTTCATTTCATAGTTCTATGATACTTGAACTTTTTACAAAGTGCATATAATCCATGATATTTAATTTTATTAAAAATAAAAATAAATTACTTTTTCATTTACTGTGAGCTTAGTCATTGACAAAGTATCCAGTTAAATTAGGACAAGGATCAAAAATAGATGTCTATTTACTGTCCAAAATTAGTCTGAAAGTGCATGTGAATAATATAAAGAACATATCACAGCACAAAAGAATTCCACTGTGTCATATTCCACAAATATTTCAGTTTATCGGGTCAATCGCGGAAGATACATAAATTCAAAAGTAATTCTGCACGTCAAGTTGATGGAAAACCTCTTGATTCTTCTCGATACTCACACTAGAACAGGCCTTTTCATCACAAAATAGGATCACAAGCTATTAACTGCATTCCCTGCTCATTTCAGATCTATAATAAATGCTGCTCCATAATGTTAAGACAGATGTTTACATAAACAATTCAAAAGGACAAACATATATGAAATTGAAAACCATGAGCTGTAAAAGGTCTGTAATCAAATAAATGAGAATAAATTGACAGTATTAATATACATATTAAACTACAGATGAAAGTTCTGACAGTAAGTATATACAACAAAAAGTCAACAGTAGTTAGGGGACAGATTTATGAGACAAGTGTATCTTCCCTTTTTATCTTCTCTTTTGCACTTTTCAGAGTTTCAAATGCATCTATAAAAGACTGAAAAATAGCCACAATCCTTTAACCCTCCTTGTATACACTCCCTTTGCAATGTGACTTTTCAGCTATTTCCATGAAGTGATAGTCAATTTGCCCACCCCTTGAACTTGGGCTGACCTTGTGACTTGCTTTAGCCAATACACTATTAACAAAAGTGATGTGTGCTGGTTTCTAGCCTATGCTTTGGGAATCTTGCATGCTGCTACTTACCCCCTTGAAACCTCTGCTTCTACCATGTGAACCAAGACCAAGCTAGCCTGCTGGAGAATCAGAAACAAGTAGACCAGAGCTTTACCAGTCGGTCCCCAGATATGTGAGATCAACAAATCCAACCTTACCTGCATCTGACGATGTATCTATGAGGGAACCAAGATGAAACCTGAACTGCCCAGCTGAGCTAAGTCTAAACTGCTGAACTGCACATGAGTTACATAAGAAAGTTGTTTTAAATCAGTAAGTTTTAGGGATGGCTTGTTAAGCATCAACAGCTTGCTGATCGAACATGACTTCCATAATAAGAAAAATAAGTGTTTTTAAGAGAACAACGTAAGGCATTGTTAACTTCTAATTATAACAATGTTTGCCCCAAAATATTAAACTACTTTATTATCAGGCGCATATCTTTTTAATTGAAAAAAGTTAAATTAGCTCGATAGTGCAATGGAACTACTTTTTGATTAAGGATCCAAGTTCATATTTAGCAAACCTTGTCACTGCCCTTACATATATGGATAAAATAACTGATATGTGACTAGATTTGCTTTAACTATGTATCAAACACTAATGATAGAACAAACTTATCCCTGGAAAGAACAATCACATCAACCACCAGAACTAAGAACTTTCTCTGTGCCAGGTTGTAGACTCGGTCCCTTTAAATCTATTCATTCATCCATTTCATCTTTAAATCAACTTGATGAGCTAGGTATTGTCATTGTTCTCCTTGTATAGGTTAGAAAACTGAAACACAGAAAGGTTAAGTTGTTTGCCAAAGTCACCCAGCTAGTAACTAGTGGAGCAGTACTTCAAGCTCAGGCAGTCCGGTTCCAGAATCCACGCTCTTCACCACTTCATTAGACTGAAGGCAGAAGGGATACCTACCGGGAAAAGCACTGATTGGCCAACTACTGTGTCCAAACATAATGAAAACATAATATTAAGGAAATTAGTAACCATGTTTGTAATAGAATGATGAGAAATTAAACAAATAAAAACAGAAAAAAGTTGTATTCAGAGAAAAAGCCTTGCACACCGAAGAGGAAATGAAAGAATGCTTCACTTATTTACTTATTTTTGGCTTAGTTGTAAATCATACTGATATTGCAATAGCAACATAACCACTAAAATAATGATTTGACTAAAAATTACACTATAACTCTACAAATATATTAGAGAAAGTTTGTATATGGTGAGGCAGGGATGGCAGCTGCTGGGGGAAAGGTAGGATGAAATAACTAAATTCCAGCAGAAAGATAAAATAATGCTTAAATGGTTAAAAAGCAGTTTAAGCATATTATCTACAAATATGACAATAAGTTACTAGAAGAAACTACTACAAGAGTTGAAATGAGGAGAGAAGCACAGGCTCGGTGAAAGTTGAAGTAAAGAGCTGCTATTTTGCCCTGGCTGGTGTAGCTCAGTGGATTGAGCGTGGGCCTGCGAACCAAAGATCACGGTTCAATTCCCAGTCAGGGCACATGCCTGGGTTGCAGGCCAGTTCCCAGCAGGGACACTCGAGAGGCAACCATACATTGATATTTCTCTCCCTCTCTCCTTCCCTTCCCCTCTAAAGATAAATAAATAAAGTCTTTAATAAAAAAAGTGGCTCCTTAAAAAAAAAGCTGCTGTTTTTGTTACAAGATATATTATTTATCTGTTTAAAATTTGTACATGTTATTTCAACTTAAAAACTAATTCAAAAATCTAGCAAATGAATTAAATTATCTCTCATTACTGGATCAAAGAATTCTTGTCAGTGAGTGTAGCTTGTGTTAAATATACTAGCCTGCATAAAAATAATCTGCTTCGTGAAGTCAAAGTAATGAATTTAAAATGTGAAAATATCTTCAAAGTCTTCTACCATTCAAAACTACTTAAAATAATTTCCTTTTCTTCATAATACATGAATTTATACAAAATTAGTGTATTTGCTTTAAAAAAATGTCCTCGGTATCATTATGACCTATTTTTGCCCAAAAGGATCATCTGAATCCTGGAAATAAGCAGCACAAGGCTTTTAGTCTTACTGTTTTCCTCACTATTATAACCATAGATGAAAACCACATTTACTTCGATATCACTGATGTCCTCAATCATTCAATTAAATAAAACCAGAAAGTTAAGATGTGTAAGAACAGCTTCTCCACCAGATGCCTATATTTGATATATTTGACTGACTCAATTCTTTTTGAATCATAAGTATTTTTTGTACACTGGTGAGACTGCCTAGGTTTCTCTTCCTTATCTACCTTTACTAAATAGCCCTCTGCCATTTTCAAGTTTATTTGTATTTAAATGTCATAATTATAAATTCCAGAAATATCACATTCCTTCTAAATTTAGAAGATAAATTTTACATTTATTATATATCCATATATATATAATATAATCTACTTATTTGTAAAAAGGAAATTCAAGAAAACTGCTGCATAAAGAATGTATTACCTATTTTTACTTTCATCTTTCTAGTTTATAAACTTCAGGGCTAAACTAAAACAAGTTTTTTCTGTGTGTTGCAGGCCAGACATGTGGATAGCCACCACAACACAGGTGTTTGAACACAGAACAGTATACGGAGACCAGGTCCAAAACATGAGGTGATCAGAGAGACTGAGAACAGCTGTGACGAGGACAATTCTGTGCACTCACCGAAGAGTTTCACCTCCTCTCCCCAGAATGTAGGAAGACTACATTTCTCAGCTACCTTTGTCTCTAGTTGGGGACTGGTGAGTAGGTCCCTTATAGAATCATGGAGCAGACGTTCCCAAACGTCATCAGTGATGACGCTGGACTTGTGACAGGTATAGGGATGGAGGGATCGAGCAAAAAAGAAAACAGATTCATGGACATGGACAACAATGTGGTGACTGAGGGGGCGAGAGGTCGGGGGTGGAGGTGGAAGAAGGTATAAGGGGCATAAACTGTAAAGGAAAAAACTACAATAAAAATAATTTTAAAAGCAATAAAAGAAACTCAAAGTAAAAAAAAAGTGAATTAATCCTATGCCAATGGAGAAATTAATGCAGTACCTATTCAAACTCTGGACTAGACACTATAACATAAGGGACATAGTGTCATAATGAAGAGCTATTAATGTCATATATTTCCATTCAATTAAAAAGTACATTATTTTAATCATGGGAGAATAAAATAGCATATGTCTTGACATGAAACTAAAACACTGGAAAAATTTGTTTCATATGTCCTCCCATAATGTTTGAATGGGGTGCAAACTAAGGCAATGTTACAGAGAGCAGCCTTTCAACCTAACTCTATCCCCTATTTCTCTGTAGGTAATTTTTTTAAACTCTCTAAACTTCAGTTGCAGGACACCGCCAGCTCAGGGGGTTTTGTGAAGATAAAATGGAACCATCTGCACCATAAATGCCCGATACCTGGGTTTGAAAACTGGCTGTAAGCAAGTTGCTTAACCTCCCTAATGCTTAAGTTCCTATGACGACAGTGACGGAGTTTTTCTGCTAAGGTTATTATGAAGACTACATGAGAGAGTCCTTATGTCTACACAACATATCACTGTGTCTATCACACAGTGTTCAAAAAGTGCTGAAAGATGAGGCAGGTACTCACATGGACTATCTCAACCTCTCCACAACCATATGAGTACTGTTATAAGTAAAATCGTGGGTACACAGAAGGGGTTCCCACTGCAGCCATTAGAACATTTAGAGTACGTTCATGAAAAGCTGCAGTTTATTGTGCTAATCAAACTGAGGGCATTTTCATCTCAAAGAGAAGCTTCTGTTCTCCATCCAAAATGATGTATTATATCAGTGAAGATTATTTATTATATTAGTAAAGTCTACAGGGGAATGGAACTCAAAGGAAGTTGAACCTAAAATGTGATTAAGTTTCCTTCCCCAAGATCCTTCCATTTATCAAAGGAAGATTAAAGGAGTGAGTAGCACAAGGAACTTTAAGAACTAATTTAATGAAATGGTGAGAATTTTTAAAATATTTTAAATTTTATTTTTTTTTTAGAGAGAGGGGAAGGGAGAGAGAAAGAGACGGAGAGAAACATTGATGTGAGAAAGAGCAAATGGTTCACATTTCAGGACTCCAGACCCCTAGCCTGCATGCCAGATCATTATACACTTAAAACACACACACACACACACGCACACACTACTTGTTTTAGGGTATCTCATCTATCAGTCTTCCATTACTGCCAGACAACAAATTATCTTATTCTATACTTAGTCTTGACACCTCCCTCTTCTTTCCCCACTTTAAATTCATTTGACAGCAAGTATAATATTTCATATAATCTACAAAATTTCTAACCCATCCCCCTCTGCTAATTTGGGCCTTCACCATTTCTTAGACAGGCTGTTAAAGCCTCCTAGCCTAGTCTCAGGGACTTATCTTTTCATCACACTAAAATTTGGA
>PVKM010047293.1:0-11513 GCA_004027735.1 Carollia perspicillata
CACAGGCCTATTTTGTATTCTTACCAGGAGACCATGTGCCTCCTCTTAGAGCAACTGTGATTTCCCAAGGGAGACAACTGTCTAGACAAAGCATCCCAATCCATCTTGACAAGAGACGGGCCCCAACAAAGTCAGGTCTGAGCATTTAGCTGGGGGTGGGGGCGGTGTTCAGTGGCCCAGTGAAGGTCCTGGACCTGGCACCCTGTGTTATCAGACTGAACACCACTAGGCACAACAGCTGATATCCAGGGTCAGAACTGTCTTCCCAGCCACGCAAACATTACCTCAGGGGAGTCACATGCATCTTACACCCAACTGATGGGTCACACACAGGCACACTATGTAAACAGTTCCATGAATCAAGCTGAGACTCCAGAGTACTCTTCTACACATGTTCAGAATCAAGCACCAGGCTTTGAGGTGAGCTGAATACCTCATATGGGCCAGGTAAAGTGGAAGTACATTCGCAGCAGATATCTTAATTATCTTTACAACATTCTGTGAGGTAGATAAGATGGCTATTATACAGTTAAGGAAACTGAAGCCCAGAGAGGTAACATAATTTGCCCAAAATCACAGAGAAAGTTGCAAAGCCCTGATTCTACTCCATTTTTAATATGACACCATACCCTTACATTCAGTCAGTGATGAGGCCGTTCATTATTCCTTAGGCATTTATGGAACACCTTGTGCGCACAGCTACTATGCCACCTGCAGAGGACTCGACTGCTAGTGTGACGGCCTAGGGCCAGTCACCAAAGAACTTACATTCTCATGAGGAGAGAAGGTCCAAAAGATGGGTACAGGATGATGAGATAAGGCCTTAGATGAGTGATCAGGACAGGCCTCTTGGAGGACGTGGCATCTGAGCTGAGACCTGAAAGATGAGAATGAGCCAGCCATTTGCAAAGCTCAGAAAAGAAGAGCACGGGCAGAAGAAACAGTGTTTCTGCAGGAAAACACTTGGCATGGCTGAGAACATAAAGGCCACCAGGGCCAAGGCTGTGTGAGCAACAGAGAAGAAAGAATCTTTGAAGTGAGGTAGGGCCTGTTGAGCACAGAAAAGAGTTTGGATTTTGTCATAAGGGCAATGGGAAATCAAAGAAGCATTTTAATTAGGGGAGTGACAATCTGATCTGTGCCTAAAGAGAGACTTCTGGTCCCTGGGTGGAAGAGGGGGTGCAGGGAGGGGGCAAGAGTTAGGGATGAAGGCAGACAGAGAGAAGAGCTCAGCTGACGTAAGAGTTCTCTTCCGGTCAGGGCTGTGGGAAGTGGAATGAGCTGCCCCGGGGTGCTGATGACTTCCCTGTCATTGGAAACATTAAAGAATATACCAGCCCTGGCTGGTGTGGCGCACTTGGCTGGAGCCTCGTCCCGTAAACTGAAAGGTTACGCGTTCGCTCCAGGTTGGGGCATGTACAAGAGGCAACAGATCAATGCTTCTCACTCCATGTTGATGCTTCTCTCCCTCTCTCTCTCTCTCCCTTCCCCTCCCTCTAAAATCAATAATCATGTCCTTGGGTGAGGGTTAAAAAAGTAAATAAATAAACCGGATGACCCCTTGGCTAGATGGTTAAAGAATTCAATAATTGGGCAAGCAAATCCTCCTAAACCTAAAATCCTTCCAAACCTTAAAATTCTGTGAATTTAAGATAAAATCATTACTAATCTGACCTTCAGGACTGGCATTTCCAAAAATACAGGGCACAACTTCCTTGTAAATCCTACATTTTAAATGGCAAATAAAAACAGTATTAGTGTTTCAGTCAACATAAAGTGATTCCTAGTTCACTTCTAAGTGTCACTCAAGATGCTGAAAGGTTTGGGCGTAGGTAAAGGCACAAACTACGGAATCAGACAGCCCAGGCCAGCTCTGTGGTATCTGGCAAGTTATTTAAATCCTTTGGGTCTTAGTTTCTTTCTTTGAAAAATATGGGAAAAATAATGCCTAAGTCAGGATAATTGCTGTAAGGACCAAAGTCCAATGTCTGAAACATTATAATAAGAATAATGATAACTGACATTTATTGAGCCATCAGTATATGTTAGCATGTACTATGTAATCCATTTCCATTTTTTCATCTAATCCTTACCCCCCTTAAAAAACCCCAAAAAGTAGGCACTATTACTATTCCTGTATTAAAAATTAGCAAACAGATTTCTGAAGGTTAAGGAACTCAACCAAAAGTTGTATAGCTAGTTATTGCTCAAATTAGGGGGGAAAAACAAGCAAATAAATTCCAACAAAAATTTGAATGACAAAGGCAAAAAAACCCATATAGACATAATTTGGAAAAAAAGATGTAACCTACTTTTAAATTTAGAAAACAATTTAATTCACTAAGTAGACATTTAGTAAATAAATATTTATTGAACATATAAATGAAGCAGGATGATCCAAGATGGTGGCAGAGTAGGAGGAAGCTAACTTCCTCCCAGGACCAAGCTGGAATTACAACTAAATTATGGAAAAATCATCCTGAATAACCAACTGAACACTATCTGGAGAGGAGTCCTATAACCAAGGACTTACGAAAGAAACCACATCACCACAAGACTAGTGTGGAGTGTGGAGGAGGTGCAAGAGGGCCAGCTGGGATCCCACGGACGGCTGCCGAAGTTTCAGAGGGATATTTCAGCAGCCAGCAGGGGTAGGGGTTCCCCCTGAGAACTGTGGTGTCTGAACCCCAAGCTGGGCTCCCCAGCCTACAACACCAGGACCAGTAAAGGAATCCAAATAGCATACAACTATGAAAAGCAGCCGAGTGTCTGTCAACCAGGGAAAAACAGCTAGAGAGGCAGAGGGCCTCTTAAAGAGCCAATACACAAAATTTTGTTTTCAGCCACTTACCCTGGGCTCCAACAGAGGAAGGGCAGATGAGACCAGAGTCACATGAGAAGAGTCTGGTGTTGGTAGCTCTGGGGAGAGAACTGAAGGAACAGCCACAGGGATTCCTGTGCTCACTCATTGCCCAGACTACAGAAGCCATCTTTCTCAGTCAGAGCACTCCCCTCCATAGGGCATCGGAGCATTAGCCTGAGAGGAAGCAGTAGCCCTCCAGCAGGAATCTCTCTTACCCCACCATGTGGAATAACCCCAGCTGCTGTGGAATACATCTGGAGGCACTTTCAGTGATTAAGCCTAACAGAAAACCTGCAGGTGGAGTCAGATCTCTAGGAGCTTTGAGACTTCAGGTGACCTTCCCTGGGCCCCGTGCTAGTAAGAGCCAGCCTTGGTGTGCAACCTGGTTCTCTCTACATACACCCAGGTCCAGCAGAGGGAGCCACAAGCTGTGGATTGCACCAAACAGGTTGCCCAGGGCCAGTCACAGGTGTCGACCGATGTAGGACTTCACCAGAGTCTTTGCATGTCAACCTAATACAGACAAACAAATACAAAGAGGCAGCCAAAGTGGGAACACAAATAAACAAGCCCCAAATGAAAGAACAAGAGAATTCTCCAGAAGAAGAGCTAAATGAAATAGAAATAAACAATTTATCAGATGTAGAGTTTAAAGTAATGAATATAAGGATGCTCAACAGCATGAAAAAAGACATAAAAACCATAAAAAAGGACCAGTCAGATATAAAGAATGCAATATCTGAAATAAAAAATACACCAGAAGAAATACACAGTAGGGTAGAAGAAGCAGAAGACTGAATCAGCAATTTGGAAGACAAGGCAGAAAAAACACCCAAGCAGAGCAAAAAAAACCCATTTTTTTTCAAAGAGGAGAGTTTAAAGGACCTTTGGGACAACATGGTGCATAATATTCACATCATGGCAATACCAGAAGGAGAAGAGAGTGAGCAAGGGATTGAGAACCTATTGAAGAAATAATAACCAAAAACTTCCCTAATCTTGTGAAGGAAAAGACACACAAGTCCAGGAGCCACAGAGGGTCCCAAACAAGATGGACCCAGAGAGGCCCACACCAAGACACATTATAATTAAAATGGCAGAGCCTAAAGACAAGGAGAGAATCTTAAAAGCCGCAAGAGAAAATCAGTTAGTTACCTACAAGGGAGATCCCATAAGACTGTCATCTGATTTCTCAACAGAAACATTTCAGGCCAGAAGAAATTGGCATGAAATAGTCAAAGTGATGAAAAGCAAGGACTTAAACCAAAGCTACTGTATTCAGCAAGGCTATAATTTAAAATTGAAGAAGCAAAGAGCTTCACAGACAAGAAAAAGCTAAAAGAGTTTGTTACCACCAAACCAGCACTGCAAGGGCTTACTTTAAGAAGAAGAAAAATTAAAATGAACATGTAAGTAAATAACTGAATGAATAAATCATTCCAACAAATATTGAGTTCCTACCAGGCACAGCATCAAAAAAGTAAGGTTGCAGAACGTAAATTTAAATGCAAGTTGGTCGTTCAAACCACAAGCTTCAAACTGCAGATAAATTGCCAACATAATGCCCAACAGTCCATAAAAAAAGACCCTAAGAAATGTCATTCTCATACAGACCAAAAGAAGCCAGAGTAACTACTGTTCTTTCTTTGGAAAGTCAGACAGTTGGACGCGTGTTCAGAGCAGTTGGCAGAAGATGGAGTACACAATAAATGGAAGACTACAAGAAATACTTTCCAAGAAAAGATGAGAAGGCTTCCAAAGGAAGGAGAATCTAAGAGAACAAAGCCTAACTTATTAACTAGGGATCTGATAATGAACTTCATTAGAATTATGGGAAAGAACACCAAGTCTCAAAGACATTTAGATGACTGGGTTAACAGGAAGGGGACACATGATTTGTTAAGCAGCAAAAGGTACCTAACTGATTAAAGACTTAAATATAGATTTAAATATATAGATTAAATTAAAAATATAGATTAAAGATTTAAATATAGAGCGTGTATTATGGAACCAATGTTAAATTTCTAAGGCATGATAATGCTGTTGTGGTGATGTAGAAGAATGTCCTTACACTGAGGAGATAAATGATGACATACTTAGAGATCAAGTATCACGATGTCTACTCCACAAAACATAAATCTGCATACATAAAGATAAAGCAAATGTGGCAAAATGTTAAGAATTAGTAAGTCTAAGAGTTTTTGAGTATCCTTTATACTAATCTGTTCATTTGAAATTTTTGAAAATGAAAACTCAGAAATATAAATGCATACCTATCTCCAGAACATGGTGATACTGAATACTTACCTGGCAACATGGCAGCCACCATGCAGTGAACAGATGCCTCTGTCCTTTGCTCCCCCCGCCCCCTTTTTACTGAAAGTGACTACTGCTGCTGAAGAGGGAGGTGGAGTAGTCCAGGGGTACACCCTGGGAGAGTTAAGAGAAAGATCCACTAATAGATAGGAAATGCTTAAAAGTAGGTATTAACAGCAAGCAATCGCTAAGTGAGGTTTTTCTCCCTAATATAATTGGGAGGAAAATGTGGCAGTTGGCTGAAACTTGAAAAGAAAAAAATTTTGGCAAAAAGCATGGGCAGGTCCTTGAATTATTTTGTGTTAGAAAACAAATATTCATGTGTTTCTCTATTTTAAGGGATGTCTCGAATGCCTACTAATGAGAAGAATATCTTGTATTACATCTCTTCCCCCTGAAAATCTCTCAAGTTCTTACCAATAGAGCCTCAATCTGTTTTTTCACAACCTAATGAAAGCCTCTTTTATTTAATTTGGATTTTCCTCTGAGTGCCATGCAGCAATTCTTAATGCTGTGTATTGACTTATATGAACCATGCCAGGGGCGTAGGTTCAAAGGATATAGCTTTTTGAGGTTAAATCCAAGAACCTCAGCTTTTCTATGCCACATAGAGAAACTCTGCTTACAATAAATGGCAAACAATGCCCATGCTGCTTTTTATATAAAAAGTGGTAATCTAGATAGGGAGGGGTTTTTTTAAGAATAATCTCTACAAATCTGTTAAGAATGTCTTTGACTTCAAAAACCTCCAATGAAATAAGCCCATGTATTACCATTGTCAGGCGAGAAAAGCATTCAACTTACAAGAAAAGAAAATATCAGAAGGTACTATACCTCTAATGAGCTGGTTGTTCTCATCTGTCAGAACTAAAAAAATTAATGCAGCAAACATATTTGTTTGGGGCATTATTTGGCTCAAAGCCAAATCCATGCATGCCCATGCCTTCTTATAGAATCCCTCAATTCTTTAGCCCACAAACCCCAGGATGCCTCAGACCATAGTTTGAAACTATAATACAACTTTGAATTAAATGGTTGTTCCAAAAAAAAAAAGAAGGCACCACATGCAGAGAGAATCTTCCAGTTGCATCTACAAACTTCATCAGATTCAGAGAAACCAACCAGGCTGTCGCATCTTCAAGGAACCTTTGATATTCAAAGAGAATTCTTCTGTGCACATTTCTTCTCAAAACTGTTCAGCGACACTGTAAAGACAGCTGCAGAGCAATAGGCTTTTCTGGCTCGCATCTGCACACTGGCACGTGCAGCTGGTGAAAGGATAAGACATCGACTGACCCGGACATGTGTCTAGCTCAGTCACTGAGTTCCCATTCACTTGTCACTAAAACTGTTAACTGCTTCAAGTACAATTTGACTGACTGACTCACTGATTCATTCATTGGACAAACATCTGTTGAGAAAAATTTACATGTCAATCCAAGAATGGGGAAATATACATAAAGGGGATGTGTGCCCTGCCCCCAGAAGCTCATAAGCTAATGAAGAAGCACAGTCCAAACACTTAGGCAAACTGGAGTAAAGGTTTCTGAACAGGTTAAACATTTGAGCCTGGATTTGAATCCCAGCGCTACCACTTATTGGCTGGGTGACTTTGGGCAAATTTTACTTAATCTGTTCAACCTTAGTTTCCTCAGCTGCAAAATGAGGGTGGTAATTATACCTATTATACTGGGTTACTGTCAAAGTTGAATGAGGTAATATATATTACTATACATGCCAATAAACTTCCTTTTTTATTTGTTGATTTTAGAGAGAAAGAGGAAGGGGGGGAGAAAGAGAGAAAGAGAGAGCGAGAGAAACATTGATTTGTTGGTCCACTTATTTATGCATTCATTTGTTGATTCTTGTATGTGCCCTGACCTGGCATGGAACCTGCAACCTTGGTATATCAGGACAATGCTCTAACCAACTGCACTATCTGGCCAGGCTATGTCAATAACCTTTCAATACATATTGGCTGTGATTATTATTCTTTATTATTATCTGATGGTTATACTACATATCATTTAAGGTCCTTTGCAACACTAAGATTCTGTGAATTAGTTGTGGGACCCAGAAATTTAACATCTTTGGGCCTTGTGTTCTTTATCTGTTAAGTGAAAAGGTATATAGTTAAGTGGTCTCTGAAGTCCTTCCAACTCTAGAATATTAAAAGGCTCTATGATGGACATTACGTGATTTCAGATGTGTCTCGGTGCCCCTGCTTAAATAAACCAGTACAACAAAGCAAGTGCCAAATCAGCTGTCTTTCTCTAGTGAGCGTCTGAGTCTTTTTTCACTTTAGTTCCTTTAATTTCATAACCCACCCATTCATACATAGGCTAGACCTAAGGTATGAGTCCCCAAAGAGAAAAACAAGCAAGTGGGGAAGAAGCCAGGCCCCTGTCCCCTTCCTTCAGCCCAGGCAGTAGCATCCAAAACACAAGTGGGAGAGGCACAATGAATGAATGGATTCATTCATTCAAGTCATTCACCCACAGAAGCATCCCACATGCTGAGGGAGGAGTGCCTGCCTGTGCCTCCCAGCACCCACTTCTTGTCTCCATACGTGACTGTCCACACTGTCGTCTTCTCTACCTGTACCTACAGCTAAGCTGGTTGAAGCCTGGGACTTGGTCACACTGACTTTGCATCCTCAGTCCAAAGCACGGTGCCTAGAATGTGGCAGGCACCTAATAATTTAAAAACAGACTAAAATTCATACCTCCCCAGGACCAAAACTATACATTTGCCAAATGACTGGGCACTTGGGGGATCCTTTCCTAAGGGTCACCAATCCTTCAGAGTCAAGAACTAGCTGTGTGACCATGGGGGGAGGGGCAAAAGGTAACAAGCTGGGGAAATCATTTCACCCTCTGGCTCTCAGTTTCCCCTTTGATTAAAAAAAAATGAGGGGGATGGATTAGATTAGGGGTTGGCAAAGTATGCAACTATGACTCGTGGACCAAATCCAGCTTTTGTGCCCTACCCCCAAGTTTCAAATAATTTTCACATTTTTAAATGTAAAAGCAAACAGAGAATAATATGCATCAGAAACTATTTGTGGTTCCCTAAAATGAGTATACTTATTCTCTGGCCCTTTACAGAAAAGGCTTGCTGCCCTTGATTAGATTACCACTAAGGTTCCTTCAGACTGCTGGTTTCCTTAACAGTCCGATTCTAGCTCTTTGCAGAGAGTATTCCCAAGAGGGAAACAATACTCGAGGCACAGCGGGAGCTCGGTTGTTATTTGTTATTGAATAAATGGGCTCTGCAGCTGTGACCCTCAGAACTAGGTCCCCCACCAAGTGGGTCCATGTGTATCAAATGACCACCTACAAATGCCCCCAGGACCAACTCCCCACAACAAGGGGAACATGGGGCTCTACTGGCCCTTTGGATGACGGCAGCCCCTGTATCAGCCTGGAGCTCAGATAACCAGGATTAAGACTCACCTTGTTCCACCAAATGAAAAAGACATTTAGCCATCCCCTGAACAAACCCCTTGGGCAAATTATAAAGCTGTCTAGAAACAGCGATCAGAAACACAGATCATCTAAACAGATTACCTTAATAGCCATGGACCCAAGAGAATAAATCCCACCTACAGTAAGGCATGTGGAATAATATAGCACACAACATTGTTTCTTTTTCCCTCTGCTGTTAAGAATATATAATATCAAAACAAGGAATTCGAACAGCTATGCCAGGCAGCGAGCCAAGGAAAGCCTAGAATATATGATCCTATTAACGCTAATGGAAGCTGGAGCAGGTGAAATAGAAAACAAAGCTCCCTGCCTTGGCTCTCACTACACATACTTTTCCAAAATAAACAGCCAGTAATTACTCTTTTAATGTTCCTCCTCTGTACATCCATAAATCACTCCTAAGGATATACCTTGTGCTGATTTCAAAGGATGAGTTTCTCTCTCTTTCTTGTCCCCCTTTCCCTTTGCTCTTCCCCATTCTGTGTGCCTATGAGGCATTCTCCCCACAGGGGCTAGGGATGCTTCTCTGCCATCCCCCAAACAAGGAGCTCCAGTAGTACAAGTATAGCACACCCCAGCCTCACACTTTGTCAGAGGTCCTCAGAAATTGCAAAGTTGACCTAGAGATTCTGCCCTCTTTGCTTTCCTCTAATGAAGATACTTGGAGCTCTCCTTCCTCTCAACCGACCAGAAGCCAGAAGGCACCCCCGCCCCCGCCCTGCCCAATAATGAGGTGCATTCACACACGTCACTCCCTGTCCCCACCCCTAGGCACCATACTCCAGACACACTGACCTGGAAGGTTGGGGAAAAAAATCCTGTGTATCTCAATGGTTAATTCCAGGTTCTTCATAAACCAGGGAGGAAAACAAAGTTTGAATTTGTCTTCCTGACTTGTTAGGTAAGCTTTTTCTAAGCCAGAAGGGACAAACAGATACTGGCCCTCTGCTAACCTCTGTATGAACCTCAGAAAATTCCCTTTACTTCCCAGAGTATTATTGTTTTCACATGTTTTAAATGAATAAAAAACGAGTTTAATCTTAGCTGAAGAATAAGGATAATCTTTGCTTGAAAGATAAGGATCCTGCACTCAGGTTACAGTGTTGGATTCTGGGACTGTCTGAGGAAGAGGCCAACAGCGGCTGTTCTCTGCTCCCTGATCCACACAGCCTCACCACACTTTCTTCCAATCCCACCGCTGTCATCCCTGCTTCATGGACGGAGCATGGCCCTGAGCCTGCATCAGCCCTTCTTGGCGGCTCCTGCTCTTCTCCTGCGGAGCATGTGGTCCAGAGCAGCCGCTAGGGCCTGAAAAATCACTACTCAGTGAAAAAGAATCTCTGGAAGGAGTCTAGGTAATTAACGTACAGAAGCGCAGACTGCCTCCACCACAAGATAAAACTGCTATCTACTTACTCTGTCGCTATAAAAGGCATTGCAGACTATTAATATTTACACAAGAAGAGACTCACATGTACCTTTTGAATGTGAAGTTTAATAGGAAGTTTGAGGTGATTTGAATAAGCGTTGAAAAACACATTGGCCTACCTATTATTATCAAGTATACGTGGGGAAATTGCATATTAATACTCAAACTAGACTACTCTTTATTCTCTTAACAGTGTACATTCATCTTGGTAAACATAGCACCATTCTCACGCCTCAAAGCAGAATTGACCACTCCCTCCATTCCCTCTACTTTGGGGGCCTAGTGTACCCTGTAAGGATTTTAATAACAGGACCTGTGACCTTTTATTTACTCATTTGTCTCTGTGATTGTCTCCCCACACCCCACTGCTTCTGCTACCCCAGGCCGTAAATCCCAGAGGACAAGGATGCCATCTTATTCCTTCTCGAGTGCTCAGATCCAACAGACTGCCTGGCACACAGCAGATACCATGTAACACTGGATTGAAAAGGGGAAGAGGTGGCAAGCATTTAGAGGGCAGAAAATGAATCTCTTATTCATTGTTACCTGGCCTATAAATATGTTTTTTTAATTTATCTATTTTTAGAGAGAGGGGAAGGGAGGGAGAAAGAGAGGAAGAGAAACATCAAGTGTGTGGTTGCCTCTCACGTGGCCCCCACTAGGGACCTGGCCTGCAACCCCCAGGCATGTGCCCTGACTGGGAATCAAAGTAGCAACCCTTTGGTTCACAGCCCATGCTCAATCCACTGAGCTACACCAGCCAGGGCCATAAATATGTTTTTAATTAATGGATGAACTAAAAAACAAAAAAAGCAGTGGTACTGAGACATGAAAGTATAGAGCTTGGTTGTGGAGTAATAAATATCATCTTTCATTAATTCTAAAAACATTTCTTCTTGCATTTTGGCAGCTTGGATATTAGGATGCATTTTACAATGGAGGTCATCTTGGTATTGTGTAATACCAAGTGGTCACACCTCAGTACTCGTCAGCTTCAGAACTCATCAAACCCTGTACTTGTCACATTTTGATGAGAAAAAAAATGTTTCAGCACTAGGCGCTTGCTCAGGATTCATCACACGTGCTAGAACTTGCATGAGTCAAAACACTGCCCTGCAAAAGAAAATGCTCCATCACTTGTCACTTGCTCACCACTGGGCACCCCTCTCTCACAATGACACAAAGGTCAACGTGTTAGTCTCACAACAGCTCATGAACAATGCAGAATTCCCACATACTTGCTGATTACTGTCCTGTACTTTTGTGCACTTTAAATGCTAATTGTGGGTCACAAAAAGGTTAGAGTGATACTACTAACCCTAAAATGCAGTTAATAAGACCCACCATCAGAAAGAAAAAGGAGATCGTAGCTAAGTATGAGAGTGGTGTAGGTGTGACTGATGCCACTCTTGTGTTC
>PVKM010047294.1:0-11495 GCA_004027735.1 Carollia perspicillata
TAAAGTATCGTGTGCCATTTCTTACTTCCTGTTGATCAGAACACAACCATGAGCACACTCCTTGCTGCAACAAAGGATGGGTAAATAAGCTGAGATACCAACAAAAATCCAAAGTCTATTTTTCTTAGGGAAGAAAGGGAGAATGGATTTTCAGTGAAACTAGCAATCTCTGCCACACCACTCTTGGATCTAGAGTGGGCAGTCAGAGCATTGCATCGTCTTGGCTGCTATGATTGGTTGAGAGACAGGCTCATGTCCAAAGCCTGTGACCTAAAAAGTATATTGCAAATAACTTTTGTATGAGAAATGGCAAATATACTAAGGCAGGCAGATAACTCCATTCTGGGAAACCCTTTTCTTCCAGACTTGATGGTGGATCAATGTAAGCCTAGAGCTGCTGGAGGCTAGCATAAGAGAAAAGCCATAGAAGAGAACTGACCTAAGAGATGAGACATTGAAACCCGACAGCATCTAAACCTAGGAAAGAGCCTTGCCTGAGCTTTGGCTGGCCCTGGGTATTTCAATTGAGTGAGTCAATACCTTTACATTGGGTTTTAATACATAGGAGCTTATTGATGAAGAGAGGGATCTGGAGGTAAGGGAAGTGCTGAGGAAACATACTACTTGGATTCTATTTTACTATCATGAATCAGCTCCACTTAAAAATAGAATCTAGTACAAGACGATGTACTTCCACTCAAAAAAATAAAAGACTGGAAGAACAAAGAAGCCCACATGCAGACATATTCTTATAAAGTTCAGAACAGCAAGAAAAGTTAAAGTAACCTAAAATTTTTTCAGAAGGAAAAAAAATTGTCCACCAAGAGATACAAATTACACTTCCATCAGAATTCTCAATGGTAACACTGGCCGTTAAAGGAAAAGAGAAATGCCTACAAACAACACTGAAGGAAAAGGAATTTAAACCTTGAATTCTATGATCACAAAATCTATTAACCAAGTATGACAGAATTGAGGTATTTTTGAATGTTTAAGAGCCTATAAAATTTACCAATATTTTACATATATAGTTGTATTTAGTAGCTAGAAACTTAGATCAGAAATAACAGTTGCTCAAATGAAATATGTTTCTCTTTCTTCTTTGTAAAATATATTTTTAAGCAGTAGCCATATTTATAAGTAATATGTAATATTGCAGGTAAGTAAGTAATGTGTAATATGTAAGTAATATAGTAGCCATATTTGTAAGCAGTTTTATAACATCAGTAAAAACTTAGGGTCACCTCTATTTTTTGTCTTGTTTTTCTTAGTGCCTGACTTTAATTCTCAAGATTCCCACAGGTTTTGATTGGCTGCTAGAGTTCCTCCCATCACTTCTACATTCCAGGTTCTTGTTTGTCTGTGACATACTTAACAGCTTTTTAAATTATCTAATGAGTGTTATCTGAAATTGCACCCAACAATACTTTCTTAAATTATTAGACATTCCTAGTTGCCAGGCGGGATCTTTTATTTGGGCACTTTGAAGCCTGAAAAAAAAAAAAACAACCCAAAAAACTGGGACTCTGTAAGTAAGAAAAGAATGGACACTGAGGAAGCAACTAAGTCCCACACCATCTCCTGAGCAACCACACCTCTCAACTCTCATTTTGCAAAGTTAGCTGGCTTTGTACTCTCGCAAAATAAGAAATAAAAAGACTTACAAATAGAAACAGAGAGAGCAATGAAGGAAAATCTCAGGATGACGATGGTCTATCAGGTCTGAAGGTGACTATTCTAAAATGCAGCAGGAGAATGGTGGGCTCTGGGGGAGAGTCTCTGAAAGTAAAAGATTACTTGAAAGGTATTGCATGATTAACAGATAGACCAAACTTGAGGCAGGATGAAATTTGTTATTCAAGATAAAAGAAAAGGTGATATGTAATTACCAAAAAATTAATTTGTTAAACAGTTAACTCAAATAAGTGTTTGAATATAAGAAAATGCATCTTGTCTCAGTGCTTCTAATATTCTTTTCTAAGTAGGTCAGAAATTATTGTTCCCAGAGGAAAGGGAATATAATCTTAGCACTTATTCATAGTAATATAATGTTTAAATGGTTTTCAATTTTAGTCAGCCCATGAATAAATTGTGTAAGCCTTACTTTTGAATGCAGAATGAATGTAAATATTAACAAGAAAAAGTCAGTATAAACTTAAAATAATAGCACACAGAAAATGAGAGAGGGAAGGGCAGAGAAACTGTAGAAGGAAATATAAGCACAAAAATATTTCAAATACTCAATATAATCTAATACCAAATAGATGAACCAAACAAGCATTGAAAAGTGGATGGAGTTAAAGGTTTACTAAACAAAACTTAAAAAAATTTTAACCAATCAATCAATATTTATTTGGAATGTTGAAATTAAGAGACAGACATATATTATTTAGTTTTTGGAGGTAATAGAAAGTAAAACAGTTTGCTCCTGGGAGTGGGACTAACGTTTTGAACAGCTAGGGGGAGGGAGGTATAGAAATCAAACAATAAGGTACAGCCTAACCTTATTATTTGATCTAGTCACATATGTATACAATATTTTGATAACTATAAATATTACAAAAGTCAAAACAGCAATAAAGGAAGGCTTCAAGTTTTCTTGGCAGTTATACAAAGCACACATCTCAATAGGGAGCAAGGGTTTGTTACCAGCACTATATGGGCTTCTCTCTGATGCAGCGGGCACCAGCTAGAACTGAACACAGACATAGCATGAACCCGCTCCAGTCAACAGGAACTAGACACCTAAATGTGACTTCTGGTGAAATAGTTTTACTAAACACAAAAGGGAGGGAGAACAGACAATGTTCCTCTGGGACTACATTCTCCTTGGCCTCTTCCCTCTCAGGTTGTTGCATAACTTAATCATTCATGTAAATGTATACCTACCAGCTCTTCTAGTATGTTTGGAAATTCTAATAGTAAACAGTTATTCGGTAAAGGGAGGCAAAAATTTTTCTGTTTAAAGACATATTCATCTTGAATAAACATCACATGGAGCACATTAAAAGATTCACGACCTAAGAAAAGAGATAATAGCAATTATTATGAATAAACAGACTGCAATTTTAGAATGCCAGTAAATAGAAGCAAAGTGTACACACTTTACAGCACTATTACTTGCTGAAATTTTAAGAAAAGAGTGAGTGATTATGTGGCATATTAGTCAGGATAGGCAAGGTATTGATGCAGTAACAAAACATCCAAAAGTTTTACAGCTTAAAATAACATGATTTTCTTTCTTGCTTTCGCTACATACCTAAAATGAGTGGACAGCAAATTCTGTTCAAAGTTGTTTTCACTCCAGGACCTAGGATAATGAAGAAGCCACTGTCTGGAGGCTTGCTGGAGGAATTTTGAAGAAAACAATGCAAATATTGCATGACTCTTAAAGCCATGTAAGCATGTAAGAATCATCTTTGTCTTCCATTCACACTTCATGGGTCAAACCAAGTCACATGGCTACTACTGCTTTTAAGGAGAAAAGTGCAATATCTGTGACCTTAAAAAAAAACAACTAACATGTGCAAACAGCCTTCATTACTACCACATTAGGAAACTGTAAGCAATTTCAGAATAAAAATCACAAGTCAAAATTCAGAATTAAATTGATAATTCAGAAAAATTTAATGACTAACTGAAAAGACAAATAGTAATTACTCCCAAAGTACAGCAGAAATATTTAAGTACATAAAGACAATAAGAATGAATGCAATGGATATTGAAGACCAAAGACAGGAGAGCTGATAAAAAATGTAATATTTCTTATTAAAGAAGGAAAAAAAAAACACTGAAGAATCTTTTTAATTAATTTTTGGTGCAGGTACCAATACATATCAATAGAGGAAAATGCGATTTTTAAAATTGGTGCTGAAACAATTGAATATCCCTACAGAAAAAAAAATAACCTGACCCTTACTTAACTGAAAATATACAAAAATTAACTCAAAATAGATCAAAAAGCTAAACGTAAAAGCTAAAAGTATAAAAGAATTTGGGTAGACACATGGGGAGGAATCTTCATGACATAGGTATAGGCAAAATATTAAAAGAAAAAAATTGAAAAGTTAAATAACATCTAAACTTCTGCTCATTGAAAGAAATAAAAAAGAAAGCCAAAGATTCAGAGGCAATATTGAAAATACATATATTTGACCAAGGACTTTTATATATGCACACATAATACACTTTTACAATTCATTAATAACACAAGAAAAAGCAATTAAAATGGGCAAGAATGATATATATTTGATCAATGATCATGTGAAAAGATGATTAACATAAAAAGTAGGGAAATGCAAATTAAAACCACAACTGAGACAACACTAATGCCTACTAAATGGCTGAAATCTAAAAGTTTGGCAAACTAAGTGTTGACAAAGACATGAAGTAAGTGAAATCTCACATAGTGTCAGTAAGAAAGTAATATGGTACAACAATTTTGGAAAACTGGCAGTTTCTCATAAAGCTAGACTACATTCACCACACAGATCAGTAATCTCACCACTAAACAAAATAAAAACAAGTAGCCACAAAAAGAATTGTTCACAAATGTTTACAAGAGTTTCATTTATAATACTTTTTTACCTTGTGTGGTAGGCAGAATAATGGCCTTTCATTTACTAATCTTCAAAACCTGTGGGTATGTTATCTCCTATGGCAAAAGGAACTTTTCAGATGCAAATAAGTTAAGAATCTTGGACGAGGGGATTATCCTAGATGATTTGGATGGGCCCAACATAATCATAAGGGTCCTTATTAATGGGAAAGCGAGGCATGCTAGTCAGAGATGAGAAGGTGTGAGGTTGATGTCCTGGATTTGAAGTTAGAGGGAGCCAGGCACCTAGGAAGGTGGACTGTCTCTAGAAACTGGAGAAGTCCACAAAAAGGCTGCCTTCAGTCTTCCAGAAGGAATAAAGTCCTGCCACACATTGATTTTAACCTTGTGAGACCATGTTTAAAGTCTGATCTCCATACCTGTAAAGCAATAAATTCATGTTTTTAAGCCATCAGATATATGCTGATTTATTATAATAGTAATAGGAAATTAAAATACCTGACAATGTACAAAATATTTATCATTTATTAAATGGATGTATTAATTGGAAATAGACTACTCTGCAATAAAAGGTAATCAACTATTGATAAATACAACTACATATATAAATCACTATAAAATCATACTCTGCTGAGTATATGCTATGTGGCTCAACTGATATGAGATTCTCATTTAAAGTGACAAAGTAATTAGTGGTTGCCTTGGCAAGAGGTGGAGGTAATGACTACAAAAAGATATGAGGGAAGTTTTCACAGTGATATGATAGAAATTTTCTTTTCTTTTTTTAAACTTTTTAAAAATTTTATTATTTATTTTTAAAAAGATTTTATTTATTTATCTTTAGAGGGGAAGGGAAGGAGAGAGGGAGAGAAATATCAATGTATGGTTGTCTCTCGTGCATCCCCGCTGGGAACTGGCCCACAACCCAGGCATGTGTTCTGACTGGGAATCGAACCACAATCTTTGGTTCGCAGGCCCGTGCTCAATCCACTGAGCTACGCCAGCCAGGGAAATTTTCTATATCTTGGTTATGGTGATAGATAGATACATAGGTAAATACATTTGTAAAAGCTAATCAAATGGTGCACCTTAAGGTACTTTCTCTTGCATGTAAATTATCAATAAAGTTTACCTTAAATTTTTAAGGAAGCAAATCAACTTAGAATTTAAAATATTAAATAATTATATTTAACATAAGATTAAAAATAAGAATGCTACATAAACTTAAGTTGAAAACTTGAATTACCATTAAGAAATTATTTGTAAAAAATGAGAAAACTACTTGCAAAAAAAAAAGCCTAGGGTGAAAATTGTGTTTTTTTTAAAATTCAAGCTTTTCTAGAAAAATTAAATCTTAAACTTATTAAACTTTTTCAGTTATTATAATATATAGGACTGAAAATGGTATAAATTATGATGAATCTGTACATAAAATTCAGCGATTAAAACATTTTTGACATGTAAACAGCAAAATTTACTTTTAACTGCATTTAATATTTACTGGAATGTCTTCTGTTTTAGTCATCATAAGAAAAAGCAAATATGGTTCCTATTTTCTCATTGCTTATTGTGAGGAGAAAAATAAGCAAATACAAGTTGCTATGGTACTGTGATATTGTGATTTATAATAAGACATATTTGGGTTTTGTCCACTGTTCCTCAGAGCTTCTAAATCCCTTATGACTTCCTAAATGAAGAGAATGAAAATGTGTCTTTTGTTATGTTAATGAAGTGATTTTTAGCCTGTATCTGGGGATTGGAGTCAGTTACCAGCAGAACCAACCCTTCAATTAAAGGGGGGGAACTTTCACTCCTACCCCTGACCTCTACTGAGAGGAGAGACGCTCCAGATCAAGTTCAATCAGCAATTGCCAATGAATTAATCAATCTTGCCTGTGCAATTAGGCAAAAATTCCTCAAACAACTGGGTTGAAAGAGCTTTCAGGGTGGTTAACACGTGAGGATTTAAAAAGACTGGCACTCCAGGAGAAGGCATGGAAGCCCTGTGCCACTTCCCTGTATTCTGCCCTCTGCATTTCTTACATCGGGCTGTTCCTGAGTTGTATCCTTTTATAATAAATTAGTAATCTAGTAAGCATAGTGTTTACTGAATTCTCTGAGCAGCTCTAGCAAATTAATCAAAACCAAGAAAGGGATCATTGGAACCTTTGATGTATAGCCATTTGGTCAGAAGCCCAGGTAACAACCTGGGATTTTGACTGGAGTCTGAATATGGAGCTGGGACAGTCTTGGAGGACTAAGCCCTTAACCTGTGGGATTTAATACTATCTCCAGATAGTGTCATAAATTAATTAATTGTAGGACAGATAGTTGCTGTCCAGGGATGGCTTAGTGGTGTGGGGACTACCCTCCCCGCACATATACATGCACTGGACTTGGTGACCAGAATGAATAGATACCTACTACCTTAAGAAAATCATAAGATACTGAATGTATAGAAACAGTGGATACTGTATATTTAAGATAGGAAGTATAGAGGGAATAAATCTGTCAATATTTCCTAATTTTGTGGAGAACACAATTCATTCCAGAATAGTTTCCAGCCCAAGGAACTTTCTCTTCCTCTTTTCTTTAACAGTTCTTCCTTTCTCCCCTCTCAAATACAGGCATACCTCATTTTATTATACTTCACTTTATTGTCCTTCACGGGTGTTGTGTTTTATACAAGCTGAAGAATTGTGACAACCCCAAAATGGAACAAGTCTGTCAGCACCACTGACTCAACAGCAGTTGCATACTTCATGTCTTCTTGTCACATTTTCATAATATTTCAAAGCTTTGTGTTGTTATTATATTTGTTATGGTGATCTGTGGTTTTTGATGCTAAGATTATAATTGTTTTGGGGTACCACAAGCTGTGCTCATATAAGATGGCAAATTTAATCAATAAACGTTGTGTGTTTTCTGACTGCAACACTGACTGCTCTATTTCTCTCCCTGTTCTCAGTGTCCCTGTTCCCTGAGATACAACAGTATTAAAATTAGGCCAATTAGTAACCTGACAATGAGCTCTGACTGTTCAAGTGAAAGAGTTACACATCTCTCAGTTTCAGTCAAGAGCAAGAAATATTGGGTTGGCCAAAAAGTTTGTATATTTTTTCCATAAAATAAAAGACACATTTTTCATTTTCATTAATAACTTCATTGATTTTAATATTTTGAATATGTTTTTCCCGTGTGATAAAATGTTCATTGTCCTCAGTTAATGTCTCGATTTGATGATAACTATCAACTTCAACTTGTCTACCTGACCATGGAGCATCATCCAGTGATAAATCTTCAGCACGAAACTTTACAAACCACTTTTGACATGTTTGATCAGTCACGGCACCTTCTCCATACACTGCATTAATCTTTTTTGTGTGTTTCAGTTTCATTCTTACCTTTCTTGGGATAGTAAAACATGCTATGCCAAAAATGATGCTTATTTTCTTCCATTTCAATATTAAAGTGGCTACACAAAAATTCACCAATATGATACTTTTTTAAATGCATGCTGATATGACAGCTGTCATGATAAAATCGAACAAGACTGATTTGTGTGAAATTAAAGACAACTAAGCACAACTAGAGCCATTTTATGGAAAAAGCTAGATGAACTTTTTGACCAACCCAATAGTTAAGCTTAGTGAGGAAGGTATGTCAAAAGCCCAGACAGACCAGAAGGTACGCCTCTTTGACAAACAGATAGCCCAGTTGTGAATGCAAAGAAAAAAAATTTGAAGGAAACTAAAATGGCTTCTCCAATGAATGTGAGTGATGATTAAGTGAAATAGCCTTACTAATACTATGGAAAAAGTTTTAGTGATCTGTACAGGAGATCAAACCAGACACAACATTCCCTTAAGCCTAAATCTAATCCAAAGCAAGATCTTAATTCTCTTTAAGTCTGTGAAGGCTGAGAAAGGTGAGGAAGTTGAAGAAGAAAAGCTTGAAGCTATCAGAGGTGATTTTAGGAAATGTAAGAGAAAAAAGCCATTGTCACAGCAAAAAAGTGCGATGTGAAGCAGCAAGTGCTGATGTGGAAGCCACAGGAAGTTATTCAGAGGCTCTGACTAAGGTAATCAATAAGGATGGCCACACTATATGACAGATTGACAGTGTATACACAGCACACTGCTTTTGGAAGAAGATACCATCTAGGACTTTCATAGCTAAAGAGAAGTCAATTCCTGGTTTCTGAGAGCCATCTAGACTCTCATACTCTATTTCTCATCCTGCCTACAAGCCTTTGGTTTCTAAATACAAAACACTTCAGTTCACTGTATTCCTTTAACTATAGGAGACACATAGCAAGTTCTCCAAGTGGTAACATCACCTCCAAGTAGCGGGTTACGTTACATTAAGGCAGAAGGTGGAAATGGGACTCTCCTCAAGGCAACCTTCAAGTTCAATCCTTAACAATGAAAAATGCTCATCTAAAGTTGTGCGTTTTAAGTTACGTCCCATGGCACAGCAACAACAGGCTGACATTTAAGTTTGTATTATATATCAGACGCTGTTCTAGGAGCCTCACCGATGTTAATGCATCGTTGTAATCCTCAAGACAATTTCATCTTCACATCACTCCAGTTTTACAGATGGAAACTTTAGTCAGAGGGTGGCTAAATAAATTGTGTGAGGTCACCTGGCTTGTGACTGTGATGACCTTTCACACTCTCAACCACTGCTCTCTGATTGTGATTCTACACATAACGATTGTGATAAAGGTGGCATTTTAAGTCAGAATAAGAAAGTTTTAGTTTAAAAATGAGGGTGATATGTATTTCCTTTAAGAAAAATTAAGGTATTACTTTTTTATTCATAGTGTATGTGAAATGAACTAAAGACTTGGATGTAAAATGCACTTTCTTAAAAAGTACAAAATGTATTTTTTAAAGACATTTAAAAATATTTTCAGTGGGGGAGAGGGATTCTTATACATGAACTTACAAACTGAAAGCCATCCAGCAGATTTCACTATGACTACTTATTTAAGAAAATCCTATGACACAAAATTCCACAAACAAATGCAAAGGGACACATAAAACAAAGAAATGTATTACAGGTTAACAGGAAAAACAAATGAATACTACAATAGGAAAAAAGGAAACAGCAAAAAATACTTCATAGAAAGATATATATATGCATATACATATATATGTGGGTATTTGTATAATGTTCAAATTATTATATATATTAGTATATATATAAATTAAAATATTTTTCCTCTCAAGTTAGTAAATCTATTTGTTAATAATAATTCCTAGTGTGGATGTAGGTGTGAGAAATTTGATATTGCTGCATTGCTGAGCTGGTGGTTGTATAACTGGTAAAACCTTTCTGGAGAACAATTTTGTAATAGCAATTTTGCCTTAAAAAGTGTTAATTTGTCTTACAAATATTGTTGTTACCTTTTGCCCTAGCATTTGTACACTAAAAAAGTTACTTTAATATAATATTTGCATGCCCACACATTTATTTTATAAGGATATTTACTGGAGCAATTATAGCACTAAATTATTGGTAATAATCTAAATATGCCTTATGAGATCATTGGTAGAGTGAGTTTGGAAAAATCATTTTGCTACTTTATCCTCAAATACACAATACTTCATTGCAGGATCTAAAGTTGCTTGGTAGCTTTCAGAAGTAGGATTTCTTCACCACCAAGTCAAGGCTTGAATTGAGAATATAGAGGGTAGATCATTAAAAGTCCTATAAAGACATTCAAGTTGGACTCCTGGGTTCTGTTTGTGAATCCTGTGACTTTGACATAATGTGACTCTATTATATCACATAACTTGAACTCAGTCACACACTGACTTAGTTCACATATGCTGGTTATAGTAAAACCTCTCTTTATGTCTATTGGAAAATTCCCACGAAGGATGAACTTTCCTTGAGAAAACATCATCATCATCATCATCATCATCATCATCATCACCATCACCATCGCCATCACCATCAGGATGATTCATACACTGTCAGTTTGATCATGCTGGGATCCAGTTTCCAGAACTTCCTTCTCTGAAAAGTTCTGGGTTACAGTTGTCTAAAAGAGATGGCTGTGTAAGCTTTGGAGGACACAAATAAAGCAGCAGCCATTGTCTTTCAAAGGTTGTTTTAGTCAGATGTAGCGAGGAAGAGATGCAGAAGTGGGTTCCTGTTTCTTCCTTCTTCTGCTGCACTTTAGCTCTTCTGATCAATTTCTGCCTCTTTGAACAAGAACAGTTCCATGCCTCCTCCTAAATGTTGGTGTGTGGACTTATAGTGGTGAGACCTACACAGAGAAGACACCCTCTGACAGACCCTTCCTAAGACCTGCCCCTTCAGAATGTAAGGTTGCCAGACAAAATACAAGACCTCACTTAAAACTGAATTTCAGATAAAGAACACATACTTTTAAAACATTAATATTTTCTCACTACCTCAGGAGTTTATTATAGCAGTGAAATATTGGCAATGATCTAATATCCCATTATAGAGGATAGTCCTGATAGATTAGAAGATTAATCTTGATAATTTATCCTCAAACACATTGTCCTCGACTGCACAGACATACCAATCCTAAAATATTGTTTGTTCTTTATCTGACATTTTAATTTGCCTGGGCATCCTGTAGTTTTTACTTGCTGGATCTGACTTTTCTGGCTTTGGTAGATTGACATGCTTGGTGTTTAGATTAACTATCCCGTGATCCTTTCTCCAAGTTTCCAGATCCTCTTCCAAACATTAACTCTTCCAACTTCTTCTACGGTTATGTAAGATCTACTTCCTAGAGTAAATTTCCTTCCCTACAATACACATACTCTGCTCCTCTGCTTCCCGATTTTTATTATAGTAGTAATGATGACAATAAAAACAACAGTAAATTCTAAGGTTTATTGAAGATAACTATATGCCAAACCCCATATTAATCACTTTGCAATACTCT
>PVKM010047295.1:0-11500 GCA_004027735.1 Carollia perspicillata
TAGAATGTTTTCAGGGTCCGGAAGAGTTTGCATTATCTGTAGCTTTATTAACAGTCTCCATACCAAGAACAGCACATGCACAGAAGTGGCTGGTAACGGAAGCACAGAAATATACCTAAAGCCAAAGAGCAGAAGACAGGTAGGGGATGCCCCACAGTTCATGCAGGGTCGTGTTATTGTGAACATCCCCTATGTATGAATCATGTGACATGCAGCCCTCGCTTGATTCTACGCTCACCTAACAACCTTTCAACTCAATTTGGTCTCAGCAGGAATTCCTCTCCTAGGGAAAGAGCACGGGACAACTCTGGATTGTGTCATTATTAGTTAACGCATTAGAGTTGGGAGGTTCATGCTTCTGCATTTTATGAGCAGAAGGGAGGTTAGTTGGGAGGTTAGTGCGGCGCCATCCCGAGAGGCTGGTCAGCTGTAAGGGTCCAGAGTCAATCAGAAGATTAGTAGTTTAAACACTGGAAGGGCATATTTTAGAAATGATTCTCCTTGTATTGAGAGTGACCTAACATACCGAGGATTTAATTACTCTGTGAATCAGAAGCAAGAGCCCTCTGAAATACGTGATCTTTAGGACGCAGCATTGCAGTCCTGAATGAGCATGGTAGGAAAATAGCCCAGCGTTCTGATGGACCAGGCACACCTCCACGGCCACCTGATGAGTGGTTACAAAAGGGGAAGGATGAGACTATGAGGAGTGCAGACAGTTCCGGTGCCCCTGCATCATGGCGAGGTTGGCACAGCGTCCCTGCTCGGACCCTGAGACCTCTGCCTCTAGTTCCCATTGTTGCTCTCCAACGTCTGTTTCTCGCTCCCTTTCCCTCCCTCGTTTCGATTCTTTACTGTGTGATTCTCCACTGGCGCTTTCCGTGCTGACACCTGTGCGCTCTTCCCTCTGCCAACATCCCAGCCCTGGAAGATGACCCTCATCAGCCTTGCCGCTCATCTCTCTTAAGCACGAGATTGTTCTTTCTACGAGTTAATGCCAAGTGCGCTGGCTGCCACCAACAGAACTCGACTGCTGTGGCACTCACTTGACACTGAGCTGTCACGGGGAGCTGAGTATTTTTGGTCGTGGGAAGAGAACATCCCTTCTCTTACATCTGAGTGCTCAGCACTATGTCACGGGCAGAAGGCTGCCCAGACCTGTTTGTCCATGGCACCTGGAGGCAGAAAAAGGATCCCGACAGAAGGTGGATGTCACAGCTAGAAGATTGGTTAGCTCTGTAAGGAAATACAAAACTTGGCATTACCAACAGAAATTTGCTGTGGCTCGGAATCCAGTTGGAGAACTTGCCAAAAGACTAATGCACATCCTCATGAATGTCGGGCAATGTCTTCACCACCAGGCCCATTCACTGCCTTTCCCTGCCCCAGATCAGAAACTACATCTCCTGAACAGGAATGGGTAAACCCACTGATATCTTATTCTTTAATCTTGCTCACAGTCGACCCCACACTACTGTGGATCATCACCCTCGTGCCCTCTGTCTGTTATTGCAATTCTTTAGATTGAGCAAAATAAGATACATTCCACTTAATAAGGAACTCTTACCTTTCATATCTGCCTTTTTAGTTTATATCTCATCCATTGGATATAGTTTGAGTTCTCGAACCTTTTTGTTATTAAATCTCTTGGTTCGCTCTGATTGGTGTTTAAACACGTGTGTTGTATGGTTTTTACCCGTTAACTGTCAGAGCCCGATAGGATATCCAAGTTCTTGTGTGAGGCATCTGCTGTTTCCCTGTGTCACCTTTAGTGACCTTTGTGAGCGTGGCCCTGGAGTGGGAGGGGAGGGCACTGCTGTTTTAAGTCCCCTCACCTGAATACACAGTGCGTGAGTGTGCATTTTAACCAACCTTCCCTCCTGTCAGAGAGCTAGTCATCTCCCTGACCCTGGCACATTTGGTCTTGTCAGACTAGTTAAGTTCCAGATCTTTTGGAAGCAAGGATATCTTTCCCAGGGCTCTGTTCCAATTCCTCGCCCTCAGCCTGGAGCTTTAAGGGTGATGGAGAAATTGGACAGTGTTCCTTTAAGGCAGGAATCGAGGAGGGGAGCCAGGGTAGCTACTGCAGACACAGCCCCAGGCTGCAGTCCGGGGCCCAATTAGCGGTGAGCTAAGCAGGGTTTATGTTTAGCTTAGCAACCGCTGGGGCGTCCCGGAGGCCCCGTCGGAGTATCTCTGCGGGCGGAGGCCCCAGTCCCCACCCTCAGCCCGGTGGCGCTGGCAGCACCAGGGCAGAGGGTCTACTCCGCGCAGAGGTGTTCGCCCCTGCCCCGCAGCCTCAGCTTCCTGCGGACCACCTGGGGATCTGGGAGATCAGTCTCCTGTGGTGCTGGGCTGGGCGCCACCAGGCATCCCTCTGCGTGGGGCGTGAACCACAGGTCCCCGGGGCTCTGCGGAGTACGGAGTCCCCAGGACCCCCACCACCGCCCCGGTCCGCCTTCCCCGGATCCCTGCGAGCGGCAGTGGATGGAGCCCCGAAGCCTGACTCCCCGAGGCCTTGAGGGTGCAGCAGCAGCAGCAGCGGTGACAGCATTTCCAAGGCTGGGACATGAAGGTCGCAGTGTTGGACCTTGGGTCCCTCTTTGCCAAAATCTTCAAGACCTCGATGGCGCCCCCGGGGATTCCCTCGCCTGTCGCCTCCTCCAGCCACGGAGACGGCGCTGCCGCATCCATGCTGGCAGCCCCCACCCTGACCCTCCTCCCCGCCCTGGCACCCGATTCACCCTCCACCTCGCGGGGGGCGCCAGCCGTGCCCCATACTCGGCTCACTGCCTCCTACCCCAGGGTCTCAGTCTCCAGCCGCAGGACAGAAGGAGTAGGGACCCCCTTCTCACTGCCCAGTAGCCCGAGAGCAACCAAAGTCCCGGCCTTGCCCCTGGCCACGTCCAGCGGTAGCTGCAGCGCCACGAGCTCCCCGGCTCACCTGGTGGCAGTGGCGCGACCGCCTCCTGGCCCTCCTGGCGGGGTATGGACCGTGCTGCCGTCTATCGGGGGCACCACGGGCAGCAGCAGTTCAGCCTGGAGCCCCCGGAACTCCCGCCAGCCTGGCCCCGGAGACCGAGAGCCCAGCGCTTGGATGCCCCCTGGACCTGGCCCCAAGACCCTCTTCTTCACCCTGCCGGACATTGGCGAGGAGTGGGCCTCGGGCAGCGACTCGGAGGAGGAGGGCGGAGACGCGTGAGTAGCGGCAGGGCCCAGGCCGGTCTGTCTTTCCTGGAGGCCTCTGCCCTCCGCCTGCAGCGCCCACCTCGCCAGGCGCCCTTTAGCAGGTCCTGGGGCACCCTCCTTGCGCATTCCCTGGCTCCCCATTTTGTGCCTTTCTGCTCTTTTCAAACACGCTGTGACGGGCGTTTACTCAACTCTCCTCCGACACAATCCTCTGCTGTTCGCCAGCGGAGCAGGAGTGGAGATGAAGCGGGGCTCGAAGGCGAGGAGGGCAGAGTTTTGCGTCTTGTCCGGCTGAGCCGTGGCAGACTGTCTGGTAGTCCGGTTTCCTCCGGGACTTGGAAAGGCGCCTTCGGGTCCCCTTCTGGGTTGCAGAATGCGGCAGAGGTGCAGGGTAACTTACTGCGCACGCGGGCACTGCGATTTTAAGACATGGTGGGTGCCTCCTTACTTTTCAAGGATCAGCCCCAATTCTTACCCTAAGCGGGGAAGGTTTTCTTTGAGTGACATCTAGTTAATTTGCATATGCATAACATCATCGGACACCAGTGGCCTTTGTGATGCTGGGGACACTTCCGAGGTACATCCCTGGAGTTACTGCAAACCGGCTGGTGCAGGTTCCCGGAGGTGCCCCGGGGACGCTAACAGTTTTTTTTGAAATAAGAATGAGAGGACAATCGCCCCAACACATGCACACACATACACGGCCTTTCACCACCGTGAACGGTACTGAAAACCTTCCTATAAAGTGTGCATTTTAGAATGGAGGCGAGTTTCCGTCTTTTTTCAATGAGCAGTTAAGTGCGTACAGACATGTTCAGCCTTCTGAATCCTACGAAAGAACGGTGAAGTGGTAAAAGGCAGACGCGGGTGCAGATTTCCTGAGTGCAGGTTCCTGCCTTAGAACCCAGTGAGGAAGAATAGCCCAGTCTGCTAGTACAGAAGCCCCCCCCCCCCAAAAAAAAATAAATTAATGGGAGAACTTTCGCATTAAGAAGGATTCTGACCTGCTCACAATTTAAATAATCACATTTTTACAAAACTGCCTGACATTCACCCCAGTGCTAAAACAAGCAGTTGAAGAAGTTGTTTCTTTTCATTGAAAGTACTGCAGTAGAAAATAGATAAATCAAGTGGTGTTTTGTTCTTAAGGAAAATCAGTGGCATTGGGGTAAGTGGCCAGGAGGATCTGTATGTGTAAGGAATTAGACCCTTGTTACCAATCTACTCCTCCTTAACGTTTATACAATGAATGTTTTATGAGCAAACAGATCCACACAGTGACCTTAAACTCTAGTCTTTTGCTTTTTACAAACAGGCCCCGATACACGTCGGTGTGGCCAGGGAAACAACTGGTGTTGGTTTTCTTTCTGGAGCATCTTAGTCCGCGTTTCATTGTCTGCACATTTTTACTCGATACTTTTTAAATACCACGGTATTTGGCATTGCTGACAGGAGTGACTGTTCGGCATTAGCAAATAAATCAATTTAACTATAAGTGCAGACACTGAAGTGTAGATAATTGCTATGAGAAAGAATATGCGTTCTTTTGAAAGAATATCCATGCGTTCAGAGATCTCGCTGGTAACGAATTTGCACTGTCTGTAGGACATCAGGCAGCCCTATTTACATGAACGAATAGCTTCATTCCTTCTTTAGTGATAAAGTTTACAATGGGGAAAGGAAGAAAATATTAACGTGATTGTTCCTTTAATGCCACAGGCCTTTTGCGTCTTGAAGTATATTTTTTCCCTCTTGGGTTTCTGGGATGGTTGTTTACAACAGTGACTACGCAAACATCATTCAACAGCTGATTTAAATTACACAACTACCAGCTCAGCTGCCGGTCTAAAGCCCAGAGGCACGGACAGGGGAGGTGGTTAAAGTAGGGAAAGGAGCATGACTCCTCCGACTTTATTCTTTTGTCTCAAGGTTGCTTTGGCTAGGTGTGGTCTTCTGTGGTTGCATATGAACTTGAGAGTTATGGAGGAACCTAGAGGGTATCATGCCAAGTGAAGTAAGTCAGACAGAGAAAGACGAATACTGTATGGTTTTATTTATGGGTGGCATCTAAAAAAACAAGTGAACAGACAAAACAAAACAAAAACAGACTCATAGAAACAGAGAACAAAGCAGTGGTTGCCAGAGGGAGAGATGGGGGATGGGTGAGAAAAGGGAAAGGGGATACAGTCAATAATATTGCGATAAGTTTGCCTGGCGACAGGTGAAGCCTAGCATTTAGAGGGGAGATCCACACTGTAAGGTTTAACAGGGGCATCCAAACGTTTGGCATCTCTGGGCCACACGGGAAGAAGAATTGTCTTGGGCCACACATTAAATACATTGGGACACGTAATCACACACAAAAAATCTCATAATGTTTTCAGTAAATCTATGATTTTGTGTTGGGCTGCGGGTTGGACACCCCTGGTTTAAAATGTCAAAGCACTATATTGTACACCTGGAACTAATACAACTAACACAGTATACCAACTACACTTACCTGAAAAACAAAGTAGGAGTAGGAAGGAAAAAAGAGTTAAGAGGATGTGGATACAAGTAAACAAATGTAAACAGGTCCCTGAGAAACTTTACTCACGCTCAGTTGCAAAAGAAAACCTTCATTCCTATTCCATGCATTTTTTGAAGAAAGGCCGTGAGTTTTACATTGGACCTGATGATGATGCACTTGGACTTTTTTTAAAAGTAAAAATAGTGAAATTAATTTGGAGGAAGTATGCAAATGTTCGATTCAGTCTCGTTTTTTCTTTGTTCCTAAGATGCTCTGTAGCAGGTGGGGTTTGACCTCTGACCCACTGGTGGGATACAGGAGTGGCCCTGGCAAAGGCTTTGTCCCGTCTCTCCCCCTGGGGGGCCCCCTGGCTGCTGCACCCGAACCAGAGGCGGGGCATGCTGGGTTCCCTTTTTTATCTCCCTCTCCGGTGGCCTGACACGTGATCCAGTGCCTTGGCCTTCACCTTCACCTGCCTGTGCATTGCATTTTTACTTTATACCTCGCTGACATTGTTTTTCCTGTCTCGTCCATCCCTGTTTGCTACCTCTGCTTCCTCTTCTGGTTTGAACTAGACAATGAGCATCTCGTAGAAGGTTTTTTCTCTGTTTGTTCTGGATATTGAAGAATTTCTAACAGTAGATAAGGTTGGTTGGTAGATAGAAATTGCTCTGTAAAAATGTTGGTAGATGGTAAACTTCATGTGGTCAAGAAGTATTATTTATATCTCTTGTAAGTTATTGCTGTGAGGATATAATTATTGCTATTCTGAGTGCCTGAGTTCTGTTGTTAAACTCACGTAGGAGTGGAACTATTGCAGTAACAGCCTGTAGGATGTGTTTACTTGGCTGGCAATAAAGTGAATGAATTGAGAGGCAAAGGCCTGTCTCTCAATTCACTCGTTACCAGGGCAGCCTAAATTTGGAGCAATGCCTATGGCCCCAGGACTCACAGGGGTTGGGTTCCAGTCTCGAACCATTTGCCAGATTGTAATGCTGGGCAAGTTACTGAGTTTTCCAAAGTGTAGAATGTCCCCTGTGAAAAAATGGAGATGATAATAATACTTCCCTCACAGGGATATTCCAAAAATTAATTGAAATAATATTTTCAGTGCCTGACACATAGGGAAATGCTGATAAAATGTTGTCTACGATTATTATATGCTTCTTGACACAGAAATGAAATGTGACAATGTGTTTCATTTTAAAAAATGCATACATTCCAGGTGAAGAAAAGAGTGACGAAGATAATTATTCACATTTACCATGTGACTATAATACATGGCATCTTCGAGTTCGGTTATTGGGAAGAATAAGTCATAGGCCACTGCAACCTGCCGTCATGTTCCCTGCACAACTCACAGCAGATAAAGCTTGCTTTAATTAGCATTGCCACTGATTGGGGCGTCACACCTGGAAGAAGTGTGCTTGGCACCCTGGGAACGAACTTTTAACTTTTAGAGACAATGCAGAATGGTCAGTAGCATCACAAATCATGCACGACTACCCCTTCGTGTAGCTCTTGCCCGTTTCTACCTGGTGATCCTGTGATTTACATCATGTTTCCCATCCATTTGAGACTATAAACTCTTTGTCAGTCTGGTGACGGTTACGGCAATATATGCCCAGAAAAGGCGTTTAATAACATTGGTTAACTGAGTGAAGGAAAATCATTTCTTCTTCATGTAAGCCAGTTTTCACGGGTCCTAATCTCCTGAAAATGTGGAGGTGATTTGAATCTCTTTCTTGGAGAATAACTGTTGTCTTGGGCCGTGTGGTTCTGTTGTCTTGGAGTTTTCTCAAAGTTAGTTAATGCCTTCTGCTGGGACTTGGCGTTTGCACAGGGATGATGGTGGGAAGGCTCAGGAGACGATTGTCCAGGACTATCAGCTTCTATTGCAGTCATCATTACTTCTATTGCAGTGACTATGACTTTCATTCAAAACAGTAATAAACTTGACTTGGTTGTCTATGTCTAGAGTTAGCTCAAACCCAGGGGAACAATTTTGTTCTTCCTGTCTTTCACAGTAGTTTTTTAAACTATAAACTATCTTCTTTACTTTATCATTATAGTTAAGATTGCACAAATTATATTTGAGGTAACAGTTACCTATGTTCTCCTGTGTATTTAGAGAACACATTTTGAATTTTCTCTAATGTAATAGCTAACATGTGTATATTTGATATGCGCCAGGTTCATAGCTACAATTCTATGATATGGGATTTGAGTTCTTTATAGTACAAAAATTTTAATAGCTAATTTAAATTAGTACAGCTTTTAGAGCATAGGTTTGGAGTCAGATTGACTTTGATTCAAATTTTACTTTGAATCTTTCTGAAAATACTAAGAATAAAATACCAATTAAGAATTCACTTAACATCTTCAAGCCTTATTTTCTCACCCGTAAAATGAAAATTAATAATAATACCCATCCAAAGAGATATTGTAAACATTAAAAGAAATGCTACATAAAAGTGTCTCTCTGCAGTCTCTCTCGTATATAAGCCTCACAATAAATAGCTACTACTATTAGTTTATAATTCTCATTATTCTAAATACATTTTTGTTTATCACCCACAGTCAGAATCCTTTGTACAAAGTATAGTTGAGTGCTAGAACCTCCAGAAAGGTAAGTATATTATTTTCTAAACATTAATGGTCAACCTGTGTGTGTAAAATATCTATTCCATCTGAAACCCGGGGGAGCTGGACTCTTTGAGTGATCTAAAGAGTCAGAAATGGCTCTTGTCATCCAAGAACAGGGAAAATAAGACGGATGAGCCAGGAGAGCTCCAGACCAAATGCCAGGAGCGCACAGTTAAGGGAGAAGTCCATGGAATAGGGAGAGAAGGGGGTAGGCCGGGAGTCATAAAGAATGTGTCTGTTGGGTTAAATAGGTATTTTGGTTTGGGAGTGCATTACAGGAGGCTACACCTGTGTGAGCAAATGCTTGCAGGTGGGACACTGTGTGTCATACATGGAATTCAATTAGTGAGGAGCATGGCACGTGACCAGGAATTCAGAGAAAATTGTGGAGAGCTTTGGGAACCGTTTTCTATCTAGTAAGCACCAGAAAAGCCTCTGTTTTAAGACAGAGGAGTGGCAGGAAGAGGGCTGAGCTTTAGAAGAATTAAATTAATGTGTAAGAGAGTGTCAACGCAGAGAGATGGTAGGTGCTGCGGATGAAGCTGATGAAAATAATGGTATTGGGATGATAAATATTGCAGAGCTTGGCCATGCATCCGTGAGAGTGAAGACAGGCTTCTGCCACAGCTGTAGAAACTCAAACTCCATTAGTGGGGATTTTCCCATCTTTATCTTAGGGGTCGGCATCTACCTGCAGCCAGGACATTCAGGGGTGGGGAAGAGCTCGCCTGTTCCGATAACCTCCGTCCTTGCTGGACTGGATCCACTGAAATGTCCATAATCTAATCTCACCCTCCTGTGTAACCCGGTCTCATGCACCACCCACAGGCCCTGTAGTCAGGGGTCTCGCTCCTTCCGGTCTGTGGTTCTCCTAGGAGCCCTGGGATCAGCCTGCCGTTCTCATAATGATCTTGTCTATCACTGGATTTACGGGAGTTTGCTAATCCACACCTCTCGGCTTTCATTTTCCCTCTGGGATCCTATCACCTTACCCAAGCATGGCCGAAGGATCAGCACGCAGGTTCCTCACAGTCCCATCTTAGGTCAGCCTCTCCAGCTCACCCGAGGTCCAAGATTTGTGCCTCTGGCCCACGGTTGTCCTAGGGGACACGCAGTGGGAATCACCCAGAGTTGAATGCCCAGGGGAGTGAGAAAAGGCGCCCCTTCCTGCAGGAGGCCGGTTGCTGGGCGAGGGTGCAAATCACGTGATCTCGGGGCTGGGTGCCCCCCCACAAGGCACAGTGTCCTTGAAGGACTATTTTGGTTTGTAGTGTTCCCCCACCCCAAGTGACACGTACCCGTGACGCCGCTAACATTTCACTTCTCAGAGACAGATCTGAGCCCACAACATCTCCCTCCTCCAGGACATCCAGTCCCCTTTGGAAGGTTGGGAAGACCCTCTATATATGTTTCCTCCTGAGTCTTTTTCTTTGTTAAAAATTCATATCAATCTTGTAAATTTAGGCTTAAAAAAACATAATCGGGGGCGGGGGAAGGACCTACTGCATTCTCTGTTTTCTGAAGCAACAAGCAGGGAAAAAAGCCTCGGGTTACTTGGCAAGGGAAGGGACAAAGGATGATGAAAACACTGGAGGAAACACACCAGTTAACATTTAAAAATAGTCTACCACGCATCTTCCACATGCTGAGAGTACTCTTTTCCCTCGGCAGTGCAGTGTAGATATGTGTTTCATTGAACGACAGCCAAATCTCTGGTACGAAGAATGTTACCCAAAGGCAACAATTTTGCTTCGTAGCAAAAAATTTTCTGAACATTTTCTGGTCCTAGGAATAGTAGGTATCAATATAATACAGACATAGATTAAATAGGACATAATTCATTCATTGCTATGTGTTTTTCATTAAATAAATGAATAAATACTATTCATTAAATATGTATTGAAAAATTCAAAGTTGCCTCTTTCGTTCTGAGAGGTAGAAATGGTCAATGAGGACACCGTATTTAAGAAAGCATAGAAATTAAGTAAAACCTTCGAGCTGATTAAATATCTAGTCATGAACTTGGTAAAAAAAAAAGTGGATGGTCTTTGGCGATGACAAGAAAAACAGTCGAGTGAGACTTTTCCTACTCTCATTTAATAAACAGAATATTATGGCTAAGCTGAACTAACATGTTCTCCTCCTATGCTCATATACATATATATTCTTCTTAGGGTCGTAGTCATCCTAAGCTTATTACAACGCTAGTAATGAGGACAAGGCAGAATCCCAATTTAGGAGCTCACAGTTTACATCAGACTTTTGATACTAATAATAGTATTTCAGAAAACGTCACTAGATGCATGTAAGATTAAGTCAGAGATTTATTTTAAAACTGAACCTTTAATGCAAATTCCTGAGAGTAAACACTGAAGTATTAAAAGCCATTTATGTGCTTGCAAGACTCTATAATCCAGTTGAAATAAGGGTCTACATTGAATAAGATGAGCCCTTCCCCTAAAAATCAGTAAGCTCATTGCCAAATTAATCCATGAAAATAATTCCTTTATTTTTAAAGGAACTTTAACTTTAGTATAGGAAGTATGCTTTAAAGAAGCAGACGGTATAGTCTCAAGAAAAGGCCTACCGCAGTCAGACTTTGGCTCTACCTACTGGACTCCACATTTTTGTCATTGTGTTTCACTGACTGAGCAGAGCATCGCTCAGATATGCTCTGTTGCACAGATCCGAGGTTCTGAGCATTTAAATAAGGGCTGGTATTTCCATGTCTCCTAGTTACCAGGCTGTGTGCATCTAAAGATATTATCATGAACCCCAAAACAAACATACAAGGTAAGAATGCTATTTTCATTCCACAGATGAAAAGGTTGAGGCTCAGTAAGGAAAGAATTTGTCGAATTTCACATGGCTAGTATGTGGAAAATGTGAGAATCAAATCAAGGCAGTCAATGGATGTGATCCATGATAGGTGTAACTGAGTGTTTTATTGTTTCTTTTTAAACAAATTATAGGTAAGATGGTAATGAAAGTTAAAATCAACTTCTAAGGTAGTTGGAGTTATTTTTCCTGTAGCAAGTCTACTCTAAGAAATTATACTCTTTCCAATAAAAATAAATTTTGAAAAATAAAAATCATGTTAAAAAATAACCTAAAAGTAACTTCCTTAGAATACTATTCCTATTAATACTGGTAAGA